>JAMKCH010014036.1:0-55340 GCA_023653785.1 Ophioderma brevispina | reverse complement strand
GTGTGAGGGCGCGTCACGTACGTACGTAATCCTCTGCTATTGTTGCTGCAATTTTCAAATCTATATTCGCGTTCATCCAAATGAGTTTTAATGTCGGCATGAATGAACTGTTTGAATTGCTCAATAAAACCAACTGCCTAAGTAGCTGATTAAAGTCTTTTTTCACCTCCTTGGAAGTGAGCCACCTATCCAACATTTTTTCCTGAACTCTAGCAAACTCAACATTGCGTTTGAAGCTGACAAGTTTTTTAGCAACTTCGAAATTTTTGGACTATACGCTAGGAATATTCATAGGCCTTAAGATTAAGGGAATGCTTTACTATTCATAATCAATGCATGCTCAATTTGACTGTGTGGATGAGTAGATATCGCTAGCTTTCCCACTAAACACAGTCTGAAGCAAATGTTGTCCATTGCTCTTAGGCCACTTCAAAACTGTCGGCAAGCTTCGCGAAGTGCAAAAAATAATACTTGTCAACCTTTCTGTTTCCCAAATGTCGGAACCAATTGGATTTTCCTAGTGATCAAAAACTGAGTGTGAGGAGGAGGCTTGATGGGCCTTTTTCTAACTTTCTTGTTCTTAATTTTGTTTTGGCTTCAATTCTGCCACTTATTCTTTCTTCATTGTAATCTGTCTTTTCTTTTTGTCCATTTGTAACTTGGGCATCTGTTCTTGTGTTTTTTGCCTTTTCTAATTCAAGTTTTCCTTCTCTAACTCCCGCTCTAAAGCCCACTTTATCTGGCTTCCTTTTCCTCCTTTTCTAATGTTTCTGTTCTAAAACCAACATATTTGTATTTTCTCTTTCTCTTGCATTTGTAATTTGGCCATTTATATTGCCTTTTGCAATCTCCATGTTTCATTCAACAGCATATCGACTCATCTTGACCTTTCCAACTATGTTTTTCCAAAAAATCCCTCATCTAGTATATCTTCCATCAAACAAGACGTGCGTGTTATCAACTGATTTTTGATCAATGTTTCTCAATGGAATCCTTAACTTCCATCCCATAATTACTTGCCATCTTCCTATTTAAATTGGCTTTTTTGCGCACATCAAACTTCTCCAACGTAATCTGTTTGATAACAAACTCTCTGCGTTAACGCCATTCGTGTATAAACACTTCCTTACACAAGTCAAATATATAGCACAGATATCAAAGTTAAACACACAATCAAAATTTGGTCACCGTATTTTTTTACAGTGTAAATTCCCCCCGGACTCGAGCCCCCAATTTTGTTACTTTCACCTTGACCAAGGCCAAAACCACCCAAACTACGGATTCAAACTCCTGATAACTAACAATACACTGCGAACTGGAATTACTAATTTAAACAAGGTATTTTGAATTTTAATTGTTGTCTAAATCAATCTCAATCAAACATCAATTAGGTATCAATAATCAAAGATTAATCTCTATACAGTTTGTATAATTAATTAACTTCTAATTCTACAACCTGGTTTGTGCCCGCGACGACGGGCTGCATCAAGATACTATAAAGATGTGACATCAAAGAGTCCTGGCGAATATTTCCAGCGCAAAAACTGGCATTTCCAATAGTGGTACACGTGTCCTTAACTTTGTCCTTCCTGAAGAAAACCAGCTCCTAATGACTCGCATGAACGCTCCGCGCAGGGTCGACTAAGCAGGGATATAAATCCACAAGTGCTGTAGTTGTTTATAATCCTTTGGATAACTCAGAGGCCACAAATTACGGAAACCGAATCCGGCTAGCGGCTACACAATCGGACGAACTGCTGGAGCTGAGACTACTATTACAATTCCACTATATACAGTACTAACTGTGATACGTCATGTCAACTTGGAAAACTCTGCTAATAACTTGGAGCACGAGTATATTAAACTCTCCTTGGAGTAATGCTGTTGTGATAACTCTGCTTCATCTTCTCTCACCATGGCTTTATATATCCGCTTAAACAAAATTCTGAAGTATCTATTCCTCTCTATATGAGGTCAATTCTAAATATAGTCCATTACATCATAAGTCTGGAAAATGTCTCTACCATTCACATTACTGTAATAGATTTGGGATCTATAGCAGCTCTCACTCGACGTGTCATTATAACAGCTGTGCGCCACCAATGGCCAGACACATATCACCATGAGTTAGGCTAGTCCTGATCGCCTTAGTCTCAAGTAAACTCCAGAACATTCTCCGCGGTTCTCTTGATTTCTAATTGCTTACATACACACCATTAATGCAGCACAACCAGGGTATATTTTTAAGTTTAATGTTATTTAGATTAATTTAGCAATATTTTTATGTGCTTAGATTTAATGACTTAATGCTTAAATTGACATAAAATCATTGCTAATTACCTTGGGGGCTGTAACACTACACTTCCGCAATGAATTGTGTGTGTGTGTGGCACACACAGGTACATTTACATGACTCCCTGGCAAGACATACAGGACTCTGCCAAGACAAGCGTCCACTAGAACTCAGCCCAGATTATTTTTTTCAGTAGGTTGCACAGAGAGAGGAGAGATACGCTGATTTGGACTAGCCTCGCTATATTTTCTGTATGTATTTGAGTATTGATGGGGGGGGGTCTTTTTGTTTTGCTTTGCTATCCCATATAGTAAAATGTCTGGTAACATATACAAGGCATTGGTACCACATTCCATCTTGCTTTTCAACTTGGTGTACAGATTTGAAATGTTTTAATCTGTAATTATAATATCCTCATAAAAATAAAGCTATCATTTTGGGTGGAATACCAAATCCTAAGACAATAAATCCCCTCCTTTTCCGACATATTTCATCGCAAGGAAAATTGACTATAAATGAGAATGTGACTAGTGGATTCCTGGATGACGTCACGTATAATATTGTATTGCAAAAACTTCATCGTAATGACCACTGTGGTCACGTGTTTGTGTCCCTTGGCCAGATACTTAATCTCAATTGCTTTGTCGACCCAAGCGAAATTGGGGAGCTGTTATGGACAACGTTACAACTAAAGTTGGTAGGTTTGTGCGCTTGGCCGGCTGCCGACCTCTAGGCGAAATGCTTGTGACAATTTCCTGATGCAGCGTAATAATAAGTAGGCAATAGCGAAGTCGAGCGACCTTCGGCCGAGGTCCTGGCGCTTTAGCCATATTAAACATACAATCAATTGGGAATGTAAACCTGTACAAGCTATGTTTTACGGGGTTTTGTTTTGGCAAATTGCTGCCAGGATTTTCCTGTAAATTTCAGGGGTTTTCCCGTAAATTTGAGAATTTAAAAAAACTCATAAGGGTGTATTAATGGTGAGCTCCATTTAAATTGAGCATTATTGCCTGAAATGTCACAAAATTGTGTTTTGTTGTATTTTCCTAATTACAGCCAAAGTACTGTAATTTTACCGTATTCCTACTGTAAATTACCGTATTATTTAACGGTGTATAATTTACTATCGTGTGGGTCGATATAATATGTGATATAGCGTTCAAAAAGTGGTTTTAATTACGTTTTTAAAGTGTTTTACAGGTTGCGGGGTAGGCCGAAAGATTTCATTATCATCAGCTGAGTCTGTGGACGCTGTTTATTGGCAAATAGCAAAATGATGTTTCACGGTGTATTCTTCTTGGTATGCATTGGTTGTGTATTTGGTCATCACCACTTCTGATGATTAAGTTAACAGTGTCTGTTGCCCAATGGACGGGTTGGGATTTATGGATACTGCTAGCGTTCTTCACTACAGTAGACTTTGGGCCCAGGCTCGCAATGCATGTATCGAAATCGGGGCGGATCTCCTTAAGCATTCACTCTGCAATCGAGAACAGCTATTGATGGTCTCACAAAGGGCGAAGAGCGTAATGTTAATAATTTCTAAACAAAAAGTAAATGTCAATTTTACATTCTTGCAATTTACTTCTACATCTCCTCCACACAAAAAGATGACACGTGAGTGTATAGTTTAGAAAGGTTTATGTATGCTACTCATGATTAAGGGTTTATGGTAGCTTTTGAACGAACATTTCTATTATACAACTCCTTTTTTTAGCCAGGTTGTATTCGCTAAAAATGATTTAAACTTTAAAATGCATATTTATATTACCTTGCGGACCATTATTGAAAATGCAGGCATTCTGATTGGTCAGTTGTCAGGGTACTGCCCATTAATCTGCAATAATGGGTTGCTAATGCATTTCTATTATATGAAGCTGTTTAGGTAATAAATGAAATAAAGGGTTTTCAGGGTCATTTATGGGCTATAATGTATCTCGGCCAGCAAAACTTTCAAATAATGGGCCGGTGCGCCTTCGCCCATTATTTAGTTCTCTCGGACACATATTCGCCCATAAATGACATGCCAAACCATTATTTCTAAATATAGTGTAATACTTAATAATAATAAAATAATAAGTACTATTATGACCTTAGAATGACACTTAGGGGGGAAATTTGAATTATACATAGGTGTAATGAGCTATTATTATTATTAGATTAATTCATAATTTCCTTTGTTATTCAAGTAATACCTTTAATTTGCATAAAATCATATTCATATCCTTTGGCGAATAAAGCGCATAAAGATAGGCGTTAAGGGGAAACGAAAATTTCCCTAAAGTCCTTAACTGTGTGCGGGGGATGAATAGATTGAGTTTTCCATGTCCTATTATTTATTTTTTTCTTAGCTAAAGTGTAATTAAAATGTTTTGAGTATTCCTTTAAACGTCACGGGGGGGGGGTTGGCCATCCCAATTTCAGAGATGCTAGCAGCGGCTTTCGGAAACGACATCAGCGTTCGCACACGCCGCTTGGGTATTTGGAAGGACTGCCATTCTTTAAAAATAAAGGTGGGCGGTGCGAAATATTGAAGAGATAGCCTACGTGGTGAACTTTTGCTGCGAAATTGTGGGATTATTGTGCTAATCAACACGAGAAGATTGTGTAGTAAGAGCCAAAGAGCAAGTATTTTGTATGTAGTATTTTAAAAATGATATATTCAGACTCTGTCATGATAAAATTTACCGTATTAAAGCACTCCACAGTGAGCTCGAAATGTGACATTTGTCACTGTGACATTGCGTGAGCCCATGGCTTGGTGATTTCCGGAATCGGAAGTAACATTCATTGTTGTAAATTCTAGTGTATTCCATGGCTTAATTGGTAAGAATCCTGGTAAATCATGTAATTCTATACTCACTCTTCAGATCTTTCCAGCCTAGCTCACGAAGCTGTTTTGTTTTAAATGATATGCGTGAATTTTCTGCAGCGTTAAGTGAGGCGCCACCTTGTTGTGTTGTTGTTGTTGCATGACTTTTGCATGTAGCATAGCGAGAGTAATCTTGCCAGGTTCGATGTAGGGGTTGCATGTTGCGTACTTTTAAATTCACTTTCCTTGAGTTGAGCCTAAATTATGCCATACAAAAAATCTAACTATCTATCGGTAATTTTGATTTGTAAGTGTCGTGGTAGTAACGTGTTTTGGTCGCTGATGAGAGTGTGACAACTTTGGGCAATTTCGTGTAAGATTCTTACAATCAGATTTTTTCTGGCCTGCCGCCATTGCGTCGACTCCGCGCAGGACATTGACATAGCGCTAATGCGTGGAGTGTAATGATGTGAGCGTGCGAAGGAAGACTAGCGTTCATCTTGCTGACTCGTATTTGCATATTTTCAGTGTATGAATCGATGCGTGCCAGTAGTTGGTGTAGATGACGCAGTTTGTGGTTGTTGTTGTAAAGTACATGAAAAAACCTATGCTTGGCTATGGGGGAAGATTATTATGTACGCCACAGAGGACATGGAATGAAATTCAGTGTCTGTTCATGAACCAATCAGGAAAACCATGAGACAATTAGTTGTTGTGAGTTTGTCATTTCTCCCGGGTGTCCCGCGTGGGGGTGTCAATCACCGTTTTATTGTTTAATTACTTTATAGGGCGGGCCGTTAGGACGTTACTTTGGAAGATTAGTGTAAAGTATCTTGTGCATCAGAGGATTTGCACCATCATGCTTGGAGTATTTTAGGTTTAAAGGAACACTGTTTACTTTCATGTATACCCTTTATAAAATTATTTAGGGGTGGTGTCAAGTGATTGTGGGGAACATGAGTCCTCCTCATCAAAATTTGTAAAGAGTATTCTTCTCATGATCAAAAAGTTGTGTCATATATATTTTAGGTAAGTAGGATTTGGAGATATAAAAGGTGTTTTGTTGTTATATCCTTTTGTATAAAATCATTAGTATGCCAACCTCTCTCCAAAAACAGTACTTTTGAATATAGTATTTATTTATTAATCTCAGGTGTTTGCCAAAATTTCCTTTGGCAAATTGAAATTGTGAGAGCTATTTTTATAAACCAAATATGGCAGTTGGATAGTGTGACTTTCACTATGATAAGATTGTGTGTGACTATAGTAGGTGCATTTTGGCATTCAATTTAAAATACGTCCAAAAACTTGTATTTGAACTTGTTCACCTGCAAAGTTACATGTACATGTACATTGGTGCTATACTACATGTACCTCTGAGAAGTGTTTTGCCAAAACAATGTGTAATCCCTGCATGATTGAAGTCAGCTTTTGTGGTTGCTTGTGAATATATATACATGTACTGTGACCACTACAACTTGAAGATTACACTGTCACAAGCTGATTTTTGTAAGCCTGGAAATTTTATAGTTCAAATTCAATTAAGAGCATGCTAGATGCTTTAGTGGTTAACTATTAGCACAATATCTCTAATATTTATCTGATACCCCAACTTGTTTTGGATATTTTTTTTTTTGGATTCAAGCTTGATAAACATTTTGTGTATGCTGCTTAAAGGCCCACTGTGGGATTTTAGGTTTTGAGCTAATGAAAGTAATTATTTTACCATATTAGTATAGGATCGTTATGTTACATTCCACTGCAGCAATGTCTATCTTGTGGTGATTTAATATTGCAAACAAGGATTTTTCACCTAGAGATTTGGAATGTTTCGACCAGTGTGCTCTCACATAACAGATGTGCGACTATATTTTATTGCCTTTTGATCAATTATGGAGGCAGAGAATGAATCATTTATCACCAAGTGGAATTCATGGTTATATTTATTCTAGGTTGGTGAACAGGTTAATACAAGGGTGCTAGCATGTTAGTCCTTATTGTGTACAAATTTAGGAACATGGAGCCGAATTGGCTCTCTAAACTTAAAGGCTTTTAGCATGAGCTGAAATGTAGCTGTATTTTAAATCACAGTATACACAAAGAGTATCACTGTAATCTACGGGTCAAGATTTTTGGCATTAATGCCACTTCTCGCTGCAAGAAGATGTCACCATGAGGATCCTGTGTTTGTATTACCAACTATTGTAATCTGTTGGGGCTTGGGGCACCAGTTCATGCTTGTGGTCCGGATGATCACACTCTTTTGGTACAGTTTCCTGCCTGCCAAATTTTAGAGACAGTTTATTTGAATACTCTTTCTTTAACTGTGATTGGACATTTTAAACTTTGACGAGGATAGTGATTGTAGCCTTTTGCTATGGGGCTTATTTAATTGTTAGTGGTGCTTGTAACACAGTACAATAGAAATTAGTAGTCAAATTCTGTGACGCCATTGTGTGATAGTATTAATTAAATAGGGTTCTGAAGATTTTCTGAATAAGCCATTTTCTATGACTTTGTCCATGGGGCGTCCACACTTACTCAATTATTGCAAAACAAGGTTCCATTGTTTTGGAAATTTGCTGTGCTATTGCTTAATTCTCTTGCAATTATAGTAAATTGATCATTGGTGCCTCTGTCTTTAAATTTACTGAAACATTAAAAAAGTAAATTAGTTTGCGTGAGATATGGTGAAGTAATAATAAAAATTATTATGAGTAGCAGGGACACTTAATGCTCAAGAATGCCAATGCCACTTTGTGAAACAAGTTGTTTAATTGGCAGTCAGCAAACTAGTGATGCTTGTGTGACATGGACTTGCAATCTCTGTTAGGTTTGTTGATTCGGTAGGGTAGAGCTTGTACATGGAAGTTGATGACACTCCAAATTATTGTTAATGATCGAGACGTGCTTGAATCTGCATGATGTGATTTTATAGTATTATGCTATTAACTTTGCTGTGCTATTAACATTGTGTGTGTGCACGTTAGGATTTAACAATGTGATGGCACTTTGTCTTTAAATCCGTGGTTAAAGTGGTGGTTCATACTGGGCAATGGAATATCATGTCATGTTCTTTTTCGTGTGTGTTCCCGTTTCATACAATTTACATTAGATCGTTTTGTGTCTAATTAAAGTACGCCACTCATAATATAATATGCATGTTTAACAACAGTCCTCGCCAATTGTGTGGAGCATATTAAAGTATGTACTTGGTAAGTAGAGACAATCAATTGAACCCCAGTATGTTGGTAATGAGAAAGAGACAGAAGTTAATAGTGAGAAGGAAAATCCGGAAGTGATAAGGGTTAGTAAACAAATGATTGTTGATGATGATAATAACAAATATTGAGAAGATATCCTACAGAAAGGGGGCCTAAGTTTGGTGATGAGGATGGCGAGCAGATGGAGCGGAGGGATGCTACAATAGGAGCGTTGCACTGGTTACTCTTAACTGCCTGACTCTCCCTACTGAGCGCTGGAGGGTAGGTGGCAGGATTGTTGATGAGGTGGGCATGTTAAGGCATTGATAGCCAAGTCTCCTTGCCTGAACCTGGACGGACCCGTAAAGAGAAAGAGTGTGATGTTGAGACAAGTGAGAGTAAGAGATAATGGGGGAAAGAGAAATGACCAAATGCGTATGTTGAAAGAAATTGAAGATAACCCACTTTACTGTAAATGGTTTTAAGTGTTTACAAAGAACTGAAATGATTATGGGAAGGTGAATAAACATGGTCTTGGTAGGTAAGTAGTTGTATGTAGAGTGAAAGTGTTATCACTTGTTGCTTATATTAGTGATCTACAGTGGAATCGTTGTGGATAACGAGTTGATATTAGTAAGAGGGTTATTGCTCGATTGAGTACGGTGCTAGGGGTTCATTCAATTTGCGTTGTTCATATCATAAATATTTTCGTATTTTATATCATGTAAATTTTTTTAACTTTAAGGTTATGCTCTTATAAATATATTAACACTTATTATTTTCCACTTTTCTTTTCCATGTACTATCATCTTTGAAATAAAGAGAGAGAGAGGGGGAGATCTTTCAAAATAAAGAGAGACGGGAGATCTTTGAAAATAATTGAAGAGGAAGCGAGGTCTTAAAATGAGAGTAAGATCTTAAGCAATCAAAGGGGTGGAACCCTTGTTATACTAGTTCTAGAGTAAGAGTTCAGGAATCAGGAGTTATCAGGAGTCAAAAGTAGAATCCTAAAGAGACAAGAATGACCTTGTTGTGTTTTTGAATTAAAGATTAATCTAAGCAAGAGCTAACCAGTTAAATATATTGTCATCGTCACCTTGTTCGGCACGTCTTCTAGTTTATAGGGCGTAGCCGTAACGTAAACCGCAGGGGTTTCCAGTCCCCAAACTACCCTGTTGGTGTCCGTTTACTAAACGGGGCACCAGTGTGGTCTGTATCTGTTGCCCGCTGTGTTACCACGGCTACCAAAACCTTAGCACAGGGGATCAGCAACACCCCCCCAATCCCAGAGCCACAAGAATAGGGCCCTCCCGCTACAGGATTGGTGGCAGCGGTGGGATTGGTTGTTTGAAATAAATTCTCCCTATTAGAGAATAAAGGTAGGAAGAAAGTGGGGATGGAAGATGGGATGGGGTCCCGATGTAATAGAGGGGAAAATGAGTGGGATGAAAGGGGACGAAACAGAAAAAAGAGATATTGGTAGTGATGATACAGGTTAGCAGAGCGAATGACAGAGATAGTATGTGTGTGAAGCTGACAGTTCGACGAAATCGATACGCTGCAAAGGGCGTATCGTATAGAGTCGTGAGTTAGTCGGACGTGAGTGATTGGGATTGCAAGTGCACACAGCGACTAAAGTCAAGGGAGTGAAAAATTTAGAAAAGAATTGGAACGGTTTTAAGTTCCATGTTCAGAAAGGAGAGGCGAAGTGAAAATGGGGAAAGGAAAGGGTAAAAAGAATTTTGAAAGTAATAGGGGAAAGAGACCCAACAGAGGACCAAACCGATACATCAAGTGTAAGTTAGGGAGGGAGTGGTGCGGAATGATTGTTGATGCTACAGCTGACGATAAAGAAGAGTTGGGATGCAAATTCAGAGCAGTTGTACAGGGGTAGCTAGGGAGAAGGTTGAGGCCGAAGTAAAGGGCGCTCGAGGTGATAAAAAGAGGAGAGAATTAGAATGGGCGCGAGTTCGAGCTCGAAGAGGAAAAAGGGTGAGCTTGAGCTTGAGAGGAGAGGAGAGAAGTGGAGTGGGAGAAGAAGGACATTGCTATGGAGAGAAAGAGGCAGGAGTTGGAACGAGAAAGGATAGATAGATTAGAAATGAGGGTGAATCAGAAGGGAGCTAATGACGAAGATAAACCCGTGTACGAACCATGGGTCCCCGAAGGGGCCGGCAGAGCCAAAAGGAAGGGGGGGCGAAGGTAAGAAAACATGATTAGAGGAGAAAGAGGAAGATGATTCGGGAGGTGAAGGAAGTGCAAGGAGGTTTGAGTGCGAAAAACGCTTGCAAAACGCTCGTGAACAAAAGGGGGGCGTGCAAAGCCATTGTTGGTAAGCAAAGGCACGAAGGTGGGGGAAGGGAGGCGGAAGGCAGAGGAGACGCGGGGGTATCAGAGTGGAGAGAAGAACCCACTAGTCGAGGACTATACTCTGCCCGCTAAAGGAAAGCGTTGAAAAAGGGGACCGATTGAGTGACACAGAAGGGGCAAGGTGAGTAGTTCGTAGGGGGGAGAGCGATCTTCCGAGGTGATGTCTACAGATGAGGGTGATAGTGAGTTGATTGTTAAGCCGAATTGAACGTGAAAAGGGTTTTTTAGAGGCGAAAAGAGAATTTGAAGATAGGTTTGGGTCCAGAAAGCGAGAGAAAGACCCCCGAGTTTTACTGGAAAGACTCTTTGGGAAAGATTTTATTTTCAGTTCGAGGCTTGTAGAAGTATAATCGTTGGTCGGCGGATCGTGCGGCTGCTTTCCAATTGTTCACTAGTGCCAGTTTGGTGATGCTTTTTAAACCATGCTAAGTGTCAATGATATTAAGCCGGGTGAGATGACATATAAGGAGATGGTGGCTGTGATGGCCAAAGAATTTGGTCCGAAGAGTGCGCCGAGAACTATTTTTTTAGAGTTGACGAGGCGAGAACAAAAACCCGGGAGAGTCTATATGACTTGGGGAAAGAAATCAAGCGCTTGGTTGCCTTGGCCCATCCCCGTACTGATAAAACGGAAAGAGATAGAATAGCTAGGGAGCATTTTAAGAGGGCGGTCGCCGATCCTGAGTTGAGGAGAGAGCTGTTTAGGCTAGTCCTGAAACTTTGGATGCGGCGATCATGAAGGCAGAGATAGTGGAGTCGTTCTGTAAGGCAGAAACTACTCGGGGGCGCTCCAAGTATTTATATCGCCCATAATAGGGTATTAGAGGCAAAAGATGCACGTAGTGAAGTTGACTTGAAGACGGTAGAGGCGCAAGTGACCACTTGTATGAAAAATATGATAGGCGAGCTGAAACGAGATTTGGGGGAGGAGATAGAGAGGGTTAAATCGATGGTTAAGTCGAGTAGTGTACCTCCGGTACGGTCCCAGGATGGGGGTAGTAGTGGCAGACCACAGAGGGAGCCATCGAGTTCTGGTAGATGCTTTGGGGTAATCGACCGGACATTTGCAAGAGCTTGTCGGAGCGGGCCACCACAGGGAGGCTCAGGTTGCTATAACTGTGGGGAGCGGGGGCATATTGCCAGGGCTGTGAACACCCACCTTTGTGCTATTCGTGTGGCGAGGAAGGCACATTAGCCCAACATGGTCCAAGGGGTCAGGGAAACGGGCAGAGGCCGCCCCCGGGGCCCAGGGGAAGGCCGGCATACAGAGGCGACAGGGGCCCGAAAAGCAGAGGAGGCAGGAGTCACAGGATCAGAGTCAGGGAGGGAGTGAGTCCATGACCTCCGGACGGTTGGATTAGGGGGAAGGGATGATTGTGTAGGAAACACTAGTGTAATTAAGTCATTGTTTGTTCCGGTTGCCGTGCAGGGTGAGGAGGTGGTGCTATTGCTGGATACTGGTTGCGTCTAACACCATATTAAAGCCGGAGCACTACCACCTCATCCCAGAGGAGCGGCGACCACCATTAGAGCCTAGTGAGCGTGCGTTATACCAGGCTGATGGGCGAGAGATAGAGGTATTAGGTGAAGTAGAAATGGAAGTTAAAGTTGGAGCAAGTGCTGTTGGTGAGAGTAATGGTGGGCTAAGGTCGAGTATGGGACATTGGGTATGGACTTCCTGGTCAGGGCCAATGCCAATATAGATTGCGCTCGGTTACAGTTGAAAATTGGTGACACTTGGGAAGTGCGAATGCAGAAATGAAATTATCTATGCGAGGCTACTAGCACTTCGGAAAACTTAGGGTGCCGGCCGAGCATGAGATGATCATACCCACATGTGTTATTGGTGGCGGTGCAGTGGGGCAAAGGTGTTGCCATGGTAGAGCCTGTAGATACCGAGAGTGGGCTGTATGTGGCGAGGTCAGTGGTCAGTGTAGGCAATATTGTCCCCGTGAGAGTTATGAATCTTGGACCGCAAGAGAAGGTTGTGAAGCGAGGTGTTGTGCTGGCTAAGTTGGTTCCGATAGTGAGGATGATATTCAGGTGGCCAGGACATCACGGTTAAAGATCGTCCCGCCAAACCTGTTCCCGAACATTACGTGACCTTGTTGATAAATGTACGGGCGGCTTGGAGTCTGATGAGAAATTACAGGTTGTCGCGTTGTAACGGACTATCGGGAGTACCTTTCCACGTGAAGTTGATATAGGTAGTAGAACCAACTTAGTGGTGAAACCAACGCAATCAACACCAGTGATGCACATCCCATACGCCAACCTTTAAGGCGTTCGTCGCCTGCGCAGAGGGCGGAAGTCCAAAGACAAGTCGATGAGTTGTTGGATAAAGGCCTAATCCTACCCTCGACAAGGCCTTGGCTAGCCCTGTGGTATGGTGAATAAGAAAGATGGCTCCAAACGCCTCTGTCTGGATTATAGAAAGTTGAATGAGGTAACCGTAAAGGACGCATATCCGCTCCGCGGATAGACGATTCATTGGATGCATTAGGGGGAGCTAAGTTTTTTTCTCGACCTTAGATCTTGCGTCGGGATATTGGCAGGTCGAAATGGATGCTGACGCGAGAGAAAAGTCAGCTTTCACAACGACGAGCGGGTTGTACGCGTGGAATGTACTCCCCTCGGCCTGTTGCATGCTCCGTCCACGTTTGAGCGTCTAATGGATAGTGTGTTGGCGGGATTGCGATGGCGAGACCCTGCTTGTCTATTTGGATGATTTGATTGTGTTTTGGACGAACCATTCAAGAGTCAGTCAGAACGATTTGCTAGTGTTGGCTATAAAGGTTTCGAGGGGCTGGTTTGAAATTGAAACCTCAAAGTGGTAATTTGTTCCAAAAGGAGGTGACCTATTTGGGGCCACGTAGTGTCGAGCGAGGGCATCAGTACTACTCCAGGCCCATAGACGCTGTCCAGGAGTGGCCCCTCCTAAGACCCAGACTCAAGTGCGTGCTTCTCGGTTAGCGTCATACTATAGGCGATTATACAGGGTTTTGCCAACCTAGGCAGCCCCGTTGCTAAGTTGACGGAGAAGCGATCAAAGTTTTCTGTGGACAGACGACTGCGAAAGGGCTTTTTGAGGCCGTTGAAAGAAGCCCTTATTGCGCTCCGGTCTTGGCCCTACCCTTTATCCGATGGTCCAAATTTGTGCTAGGAACACAGACGCCAGTGACTTCGCAATTGGGTGTGTGTTATCCCAGGTCCAAAATGGGAGGATAGAGTGAGTGCCTATGGCAGCAAGTCCCTGTCGAAGGCGGCGCGCAATTTACTAGTGTAACGAGGAGAGATGCTGCTAGCGATGGTAGAGTTCCTGAGAAATTCCGACAGCTATTTTGGGGGACTAAAGTCAAGGTCAGAACGGACATGGGTCCTTACGATGGCTGCACAACTTTAGAACCGAAGGACAGATAGTCTATGTGGTTAGAAGAAGTCTTGTCAAGTTTTGATCTCGACATAGAGTACCGGCCCTGGCAAGCGCCATCAGAATGCCGACGGGTTATCCCGGAGGCCATGCCGTCATGTGGTCCTTGGGACGAACAAGTCGCTCATAAGAGGAAGAGCGGAGAAGGGAGGCCGAACCTCGAAGAGTGTGCGCAGAGAAAGAGGGTCGTGTTGGTGCGATGCAGGTAATCAGAACTGAAACTTGTGCGCAATCGGGCTGAATAGGGATGAGAATGAGATCAAAGTGGGCATCAATCCCAAGACGAGCAGGCTGTATTGGAAGAGGTTGTAGCTTATGTCCGTCATGGAGGAGGACTGTGGTCTTGGGGGGTTTGCGGCACTAATGTATTGTGAGGAAGTAATGGTATATGTGTGGGTAGGCTGTGAAGGGTATGCCCGTAATGTCCGAGCCGTCCGCGAATATCACTTGAGAAGGTACGCGAGAGTCAGTTAATTGACGAAACTTATATCTCGCATGCTCCGTTGGAAAGAGGCGATGGAGAGAGACCATCTGGGAAGAAGTGTCCAAGCCCAAATCGGGATAGTTTAAAAGTCCTAATGGGGTCATGGGATACTTTCCGTGTGAAGAAAGGGGTTCCTATTGAAGCGCGGAGACAAATGAAGGTAAATGGCGTGAAGTGGCTGATTGTGCTTCCAAAATGGCCTACGGGCAAAGAGTGTTAGATGAATTGCATTCCTCAAAGTCGTCTGCCCACTTGGGACGCGAGAAAACCCTGCCTAAGGTGAAGGAAAGATATTACTGGGTAGGGATGAGCACAGACTTCGAATGTTAACTTGAAGAGGTGTGTGGCTTGCGCTCGCAAGAAAGACCCGCCTCGTAAACGTCGTGCCCCATTGCGTCAGTATAGTGTGGGCGCTCCGATGGAGCGTATAGCGATAGATATTTTGGGCCCCCTAGTGGAGACACATGGTGGTAATGTGTACATTTTGGTAGTTGGCGACTATTTCACAAGTGGATGGAGCCTACCCCATCCCAGATCAACAGCGGAGACAGTGGCCAGTAAGCTCGTGGAGGGGAATTTGTGTGCAGGTTCGGAGTACCGAAAGAGTTACATTCCGATCAGGGGCGAAATTTCGAGAGTGTAGTGTTCCAGGAAATGTGTAAAATCCTTGTATTGCCAAAGACCCGCACCTGCCCTTATAACCCTAAATCTGATGGGTTAGTGGAGCGGTACAATCGCAACCATTGTCAATGCTGTGTCGCTGATGATCCTACCTCATCAAAATCAGAGGGATTGGGATGAATATCTCCCTTATGTGGGAATGGCCACATACCGCTCTAGCGTACAGTCTTCAACGGGGGAGACTCCAAACATGATGATGATGGGGAGAGAGGTCATGATGCCAGTCGACTTGCGTGGTCGGAGAGGTTCCACCCGAATCGCAGTGTTCCTCTGATTTTGCGGAAGAGTTGAGGGAGAAGATTCGTGGGATCCATGAGCGGGCAAGGCACGCTCTCCGGCTTAGCCAAAGGCGGCAAAGAAGTATTACGATCGGTGGCAATGCGGCACCCCCCTTTAAGACGGGCCAGTTCGTTTGGCTTCATAACCCCCAGCGGAAGCCCAGTCTCTCCAGAAGCTGAATTGCTCCCTTGGGAGGGGCCTTATCTGGTGGTTAGCGTATTGTCGGGGGTTACTGTGAGAATACAGAAGACGAGTCGAAGTAAGCCGAAGGTGGTACATATTGATCGGCTGAAACCATATGAGGGCCCCGAGTTGCAGCCTTGGGAGTATAAGGTGGTTGTACAGGAAGAGTCTGAAGTGAGTGTGGGTAGTAGGAGGGGTGTGCGGAGGGGGATCGGTGAATTAATACACCAATTGAGGACGGGGAGGTGGGGGAAGATGTACAAAGTAAGGGATCAGAAACAGGAGAGTGTGCAAAGGAAGAGTGTTTTGGGAGGTGGTATGAGGGGGGATGTGAGTGCGGCAGAGGAAATTGGTGACCTTCAGACGCACTGGAGGACAGAAACCGTTTGAAGGCAGTGATCGGCGGGAGACAGTGGGCAAGCGCCTGAACACCCCTATTAGTACGCAATAACCCCGCCCGAGAGCGGCGTAGGCCCGCGCGGTATCGTTAAGTTGTGATAAATTAGTAAATCTGTTTAAACTTTCTTTCTCTTTCTTCTTTCTTTTAGTTGTGAATGGCTGAGGAAACGCGACCCGTGGAAAGTGGAGAAAGCACCAGTTCATCGGAAACGCAAGCCCGGGCTGAAAAGAGTGTAGCATCCGCGAAAGATCCGGTCCCAATCGCGAATTTATCGTATGCGCAAAAGGTTGCGGGAGGATTGTGCTTCTCCGACGTTTGTGGCGCCGAAATCCATTTCCGTACCCCAAGTACAAAACCGAAGCGAGTAAAATTCAACCCTCATGTAGAAATTCCGCTACTTTAATAAGAAAGATAGTCCTTGTGTAGTGAGTATACACGCCTGTTACCTTTCTGGTTTTAATATTGTTTTTTTTTTTTTTTTTTTTTTTTCTTTTGCTTGTCATTTTGCAGGGGGCTACGATGAGCATTCCGGGAGACCACTCGAGGGGGCGGGCCAGGCCCTAACAGATTTGCGGGTCACGTACACACCCAGAGGGGGAGCGAGAGGAGCACGGGGAAGAGGGAGAGGAATGAACCTTCGAAACCATCCTCCGGTCACGACACTCCCAGGTATGTTAGCAGGGGAAGGGGTTGGACAAAGTAAGGTAACTGGATGAATGTAGATGAAAAAGGAGAGTTGACAGTGAGGAGCGGTTAAGGAATTTGGACTTGGAGCGGAATAAGGAAAGGATGAGGGGGGAAGAATGACTCGTAATCCTGCGTGGAGTGAAGATATGCAATCATAAAGGGGGTAATGGGCTAAGTAAAGAGGGCCGAAGCCGAAGTAACTAAAAAGGTGAACAGATGGAAGATATGAAGGGAGAAGTGAGAAGGGAAATTATCGGACTTAAGACAGAGATGTCGGCAGTTTAGGGGACGTCCGTGGGAGCAGCAAAGGGTCTGGGGAGCGCGAGAGAGGCAGAGCGAATGGTGCAAGACGTTTGAGAAGGGCAGAGGCGAGAAGGGGGGGGATGCAGAGCCTTCATGGAAATTTAAAAGCGTAAGATAGGATTTTGGCTAACGATATGCGGAGGAGATTCCGCTACAGATAGAACAGGAGATGAAAGAGCTGTCAGGCAAAGAGGGGTAGCGAGATGGCGGAGAGGGGAAGGATAAAGGCGCTAATACTTATGAGGGTGACCGAGGATTCGAGTTAACCGTATGTTGGGCGAGGGGACGAGACTGGCGCGCCGCACACCGTGCCCCCTTTATGACCTTGCCTGACCCTGGTCAAGCCTTGGTTTGTGCAAAGGGTGAACCTAGTGCCAGCCGGGGGCGGGGGTCTACCCCCGTTGTGCAAACTCGAGTTTTAAAAGTGATAATGTAAAAAGTAAGGGGCAAGGAGTGAGTTGGGGAGAGGAGAATAAGTGAGGGAGGATTCAATGTTCACACCGTTTCTAAATTATAATTTGGTTAGTGTAATATATAAAGTTGAGAGAATAGAGTGTAATTGGCATTTCTTTCCTTTGGCTGTTCATTGCAGGACCGTGGAGTGGCAGTGAAGCAAGTACGGAAGGGTACGAGAGGCCATTCGATGCTATAGGTGCCAAGGATACGGGCACAAAAGCTGCTACTTGTTGGTGACTCCAAGCCACGTATGTTCGGCATGGGTGGCGAAAGCCGACCCTCGCCCACAACCAGTGACGACAGTGGTAGGTGGTGCGGATGAGTTCAGACCGACTGAAGCATCAGGTATTGGACAGGAGGCAGAAGTACGAAGGAAGAAGGAGTTGATAGAGGCGAAAAGCTGAAGATCGCCGAGAATTGCGATGTAACACCGAACGAGAAGAAATGGAGAGGAAACTACGGAGAACAGAAGCTAGAGGAGGAGCTGGAAACAGGAATTGAGGGGAACTTAAAAAAAGGATGGAAGAGAGCGAAGATGCAATGTTGAAGATGGGTGGAGGAGGACGGGGATGTAATGGTGCAGGGGAGGCGGGTTGTGTGCATGCTGGGCACGCCGAAGGAGACAAAGTGAAGAGAAAGATAGCGGGATTGAGAGAAAGCGTCAAAGACAGAAGGAGGGAGAGGGGCAGCGAACGGGGGCGTGCACAGGCGCGCAAAAGGAAGCGACGTCATGGGTGGCGCCGCTAAGGCTCCAATCAAGTCCGTATTCGACGAACCTCGATCTAGTCGGACACCACGGCGAGTATGCACCAAGAAAAATGCCCGGAATTCCTGCGCAAAGTACACCGGATGAGTGCAGAACCTGCGGAACTTGCGAGGTACCTTCCACTCATTCGACGATTGCAGCATGTGTGGAGGGACGCCGGAGTCTTGCCATTACGCGGATGTGAGAAGAAGCCAATGTATCCTCCAGAGGGGGCGACTTTCCACTGCAAGCAAGCGGGATTTTCTGGAGTTTTTACAACTGAACCGAGGAGTGAACTGTCGGATCAGCGAGGGGGGGGGGATGGGAGCGTGGGTCGACGACAGATCTTCCACCCCCGCAGTCTTTTCCCGGGAGCTGTTGCCGGGGCGGCACACTCTGGGAGGGGGGTGGCGGGGATGAAAAGATTGGATTTTTCCATGTCCTCTTATTTATTTATTTTTTATCTTATCTTAGATAAAGTTTAATTAAAATGCCTGAGTATTCCTTTAACGTCACGGGGGGGTTGGCCATCCCAAATTTCGAGTTGCTAGCGCGCTTTTTCGAACCGACGACCAATCAGCGTCGCACACGCAGCGTTGGTGCTTGTGTTATTTTTGGAAGGGACTGGCCATTCTTTAAAAATAAAGGTGGGCGGTGCGAATATGAGCCGATCGTGTGGTGAATTTTTGCTTGCGAATTGTGGGATGTTGCCAACTCACAACCCGAGAAATTGTGTAGTAGATCCAAGACAAGTACCTTTTGTATGTAGTATTTTAAAAATGATTATTCAGGACCTCTGTTCATGTAAAAATTTACCGTATTAAATGCACTCCACATGAGCTCGAAATGCTACATTTTGTGCACAATGCTGTGCACATTAGCGTGAGCCCATGGCTTGGTGATTTCCGGACCGGAAGTAAAATCCTTTTGTTTAGAAAATTCCTAGTTGTATTCCATGCTTAATTGTTCAGAATCCCGGTAAATCATGTAATTCTACACTCACATCACATCTTTCATGAATTTTTTCCCCAGCCTAAAGCCCTCACGAAGCCTGTTAATATGGCGTTAATTCTGCATCGTTAAGTGATGCGCCACCTGTTGTTGTTGTTGCATTGACTTGTGCATGTCGCCATAGCGAGAGTAATCTGCCAGGTTCGCTGTAGGGGTGAAATGTTTTGCGTCTTTAAATTCACTTTTCCCTTGAGTTTTGTGCGCCTAAATTATGCATACTAAACCAATCTACACCTCTAAAGCGGAATGTTTTGATGTAAGGTGTCGTGGTCGTACGCGTTTTGGTCGCTGATTTTATGAGTTTGATTAACTTTGGTGCAATTTTCGGGCCGAATTTCTGTCAAATCAGTTTTCTTTTCTTGCCTGGCCGCCTTGCGTAGACCCGTCGCAGACATTTGACTAATAGCGGATTGCGTGGAATTGTGTAATGCTGTGTTAGCGTGCGCAGAAGACTATAGCGTTCAATCTTGCTGACATCCGTATTTGCATATTTTTCAAGTGTATGGTCATGCGTGCCCGTAGTTTGGTATAAGATGACGCAGAGTCGTGTTGTTGTAAAGTAAATGAAACACTCAGGCTGCTAGGTTGTAAGATTATTAGTACTCCCAGAGGATATGGATGAATTGCAGCTGTGGTCATGCCCCACTCCAGGCAATCCCTGATGCAATTAGTTGTTTTGTATTTTGTCATTTTCTCCCGGGGGGTTGGGGTGTCAATCCCAGTCTTTATATGTTTATTACTTTTATGGGTCGGGCCTTGAGACGTAATTTGGGAAGATTAGTGTAAAGTATCTTGTGCATCAGAGGATTGCACCATCATGCTTGGAGTATTTTAGGTTTAAAAGAACCTGTTTACTTTCATGTATACCATTTATAATTATTAGGGTTGGTGTAAAGTGCTTGGTGACCATGAGTCCTTTCCCTCATCAAACTTGGTAAAGATAGATTTATTCCTTTTCTCATGATCAAAAAGTGTGTGTCATATATATTTTATGTATTATGATTTTTGAGATTATAAAAAGGTGTTTTTATATCCTTTTTTATAATCATATGTATGCCACCTCTCTCCAAACAGTACTTTTGAATATAGTATTTATTTATTCCATCTCAGGTGTTTTGCTGCCAAAATTTCCTTTTGGAAATGATTGTATTTGTAGAGCTATTTTTTTCATATAACCAAATATGGCAGTTGATAGTGTGAGCTTTCACGCGATAAGATTTTTGTGTGCTGATAGTAGGTGCATTTTTGGGCATTCCAAATTTACAATACCGTCACAACTTGTATTTGTAACTTGTTCACCTTGCCAAGTTACAAATTGTTACATGTCATTGGTGCGATACTTACATCTTACCTTGAGAATGTTTTGCTTCAAACAATGTGTAATCCTGCATGATTGAAGCAGCTTTTGTGGTTGCGTGTGAATATTAATATACTGTACTGGACCACTACCACTGAGTTACAATATGGTCCTCCTATTTTTGTAAGCCGGAAATTTGAAGTACTGCGAAAATTCAATTAAGGAGCCATGCTACTAATCCTACTTTTTTGTACGTTTTGTGTTCGCATCTTATCCCCGAAGAACTTCTCTCTCATCCTACTTTCTCTATCTCACACAGCCAACAGGGGAGCAAGTATGCTATAGTGATGTTTGTGTCATCTTTTTGGATTCAAAGTTTGATAACAAGTTTGTGTATGCTGGCTTAAAGGCCCACTGTAGGTTTTCAAGGTTTTTGAGCTAATGAAAGTATTATTTTCCATATTAACTGTAGAGGAAATTCTTTATGTCATTTCCCCTGCAGAATGTCTATCTTGTGTGTGATTTAATATTGCAACCAAAATCTTTTCACATAAGATTTGAAAGTGTTTAGACCAGTGTGCTCTTCACATAACCCAGGACTGTGCTGACTTATTTTAATTGCCTTTTGATCATTATTGAGTCAGAGAATGAATCATTTATCACACCAAGTGGATTCACTTGTTATATTTTTCAGGTTGGTTAACAAGTTAATACAAGGGCTAGTAAGGTTAGGGCCCTTTATTGGTAAAAGAACAAATTTAGGAACATTAGCCGAATTGCTAAACTTAAAGCTTTTAATGCATGAGTGACATGTAGCTGTATGTTCACTCAAGTACTACACCAAAGGCGTGTCACTGTATCTAACGGGTCAAGTTTTTGGCATATCGCACCTTCTCCGCTTCAAGAAGAATGTCACCATTAGATCCTGTGTTTTGTTATTACAACCTATTGTAACAAGTCATGTTTGGGGCTTGGGGCACCAGTTCATGCTTGTGGTCCGGATGATCACACTCTTTTGGTACAGTTTCCTGTGCTAATTTTAGAGCAGTTAGTTTGAATACTCTTTTTTAGGTGGTACCCACCTTCTTTTAAACTTGGATGTATTCTAACTTTGAAGCGATAGTGATGTACCTTTTTGCTACTGTGGCTTATTTAATT
The DNA here is from genome assembly GCA_023653785.1 of Ophioderma brevispina. Classification (NCBI taxonomy): domain Eukaryota; kingdom Metazoa; phylum Echinodermata; class Ophiuroidea; order Amphilepidida; family Ophiodermatidae; genus Ophioderma; species Ophioderma brevispina. The sequence continues at coordinate 33,545 of JAMKCH010014036.1, read as the reverse complement.
GTTAGTGGTGTAGGCACAGTACCCATAGAAATTAGTAGCCAAATTCCGTGGACTCCATTATTGTTGATAGTATTATAATTATATAGGGTTTCTGAGCTTTTCTGAATAATACTTTTCTAGACTTTGTCCATGGGCGTCCACACTTACTCAATTATTGCAAAACAAGGTTCCATGTTTTGGAAATTTGCCTGTGCTGATTGTTAATCTCTTGTCAAATTATAGTAATTTATCATGGTGCCTCATGTCTTAATTTACTAAACTAAAGTAAATTAGTTGCTTGAGCATATGTGTGAGTATATAAAAATATTAGAGTAGCAGACACTATGCTCAAGAATGCAGCCACTTTGTGAAAACAAGTTTTTATATTGTCAGTCAGCAACCTATTGTGCTTGTGACATGTACTTGCCATCTGTTAGGTTTGTTTTGTTCTGGTAGAGCTTGTACATGAAGTTTGCTGACACTTCCAAAATTGTTCATGCATGCGAGCAACAGTGCTTGAATTCTGCATGATTGTGTAATTTTTATAGTATTATGCTCTTAACTTTGCTTGCTATAACATTGTGTGTGTGCACGTTAGGATTTAACAATGTGATGGCACTTTGTCTTTAAACCACTCCGTTGTTAAAGCTGGGTTCACTACGTGGGCAATGGCTACATGTCATGTTCTTTTTCATGTGTGTTTCCCTTTTCATACATTACATTAGCTCGTGTCTAGTTAAAGTCGGCACTCATAAATATGCATGTTAATCACATGTCCCGCCAAGTTGTGGGGAGCATTAAATTATGTTACTTGGTAAGTAGAGACAATCAATTGAACCCCAGTATGTTGGTAATGGAAAGAGGACAGAGTTTAATGATTGAGGAAGGAAAATTCCGGAAAGTGATAAGGGTTAAACAAAGATGTTTGATGAAATGATAATAACAAATATTGAAGAAGTATAGTCATAACATAAATGGGGCCTAAGTTTGGTGATGAGTGATATTGGCGGAAGATGGAGCCGATGCTACCATAGAGTTTTGCACTGGTTCTCTTAACTTGCCTGACTCTTACTGAGCGCTGGAGGGGTAGGTGGCAAGGTGTTTGATGAGGTGGGCACTGCTTAAGGCAGGTTTTTTTTGGGGCTAAGCCAAGTCTCCTTTGCTGACCCTGGCCGAACCCGTAAGATAAAGAGTTTGATGTTGAAGACAAGTAGAGATAAATGGGGAATAGAATGACCAATCTGTTGAAGGAATTGAAGATAACCCACTTTCCTCATAAATGGTTAGGTGTTACAAAGGACTTGAATGATATGGGAAGGTGAATAACATGGACTAATAGGTAGTGTAGAGGTAGTGTGAGTGCAAAAGTGTTTATCACTTGTTGCTATATTCTGCTCTATAGTAACGTTAATAGCGAGTTGAATTAGTAATAGTGTAGTGCTCGATTGAAGTACGGTGCTAGGGGTTCAATCAATTTGCTTTGTCTCATACTATAAATATTTTCGTATTTTATATCATGTATTACTTTAAGGTTTCTGCTCTTATAAATATATTAACACTTTTAACAAAAATTTCCCCTTTTCTTTTTCCATGTACTATCATCTTGAAAAAAAGAGCGAGGGAATCTTTCAAAATAAAGAGATGAAGGGAGATCTTTACAAATAATGAAAGAGGAACGAGGTCTTAAATGACGTAATATCTTAGAAATCAAAGGGGTAGGACCCTTGTTATACTAGTTCTAGAGTAAGAGTTCAGGAATCAGAGTTATCAGAGTGCAAAAGTTAAGAGTCCTAAAGGAAGACAAGGTAAAGTGACCTTGTGATATGGGGTGGTATCTTTGAATCCAGAAAATTAAATGCGTTAATAGCAAATAGCTGAGGGAGGGCCGGGTAAGTAATGGACAGTTTTCAATCGTCACACGGGGGGTAAAAAGGGGGGAAAAAGGAGGGGGAAAAAAAGAGAAAATAAATGGTCTGACGCAGCCGTTCGTGCGGTGAGTTGTAGCCGGGCGTACCGTAAACCGGTTTAGTAACTGACACACCAGTGAAGATATCCAGTCCCCAAACTTACCCTGTTTGGTGTCCGTTTACTAACTGGGCACCAGTGTCCGTCTTGTCTGTGTGCCCGCTGTGTTACACTCTACCAAAACCTTATGCACATGGCCAGCAACACCCCCCAATCCAGAGCCACAAGAATAGGGCCCTCCCGCTACTCTGGTTAGGCCTTTTAGGAAAAAACTGCCTTGGGTTATAAAATAATAAACTGTCTTTGTTCTTGACACATTTGAAGGTAATGACCAAACAATCACCCACAAAACGCATTAGAGAATGATAGCATTTGATTAACACTATCTATCTATCTATCTATCTATCTATGCACAATGTCCCATAGGACGTTGGCTCCTCGAACAAATTTAGACCATCTATTTCTATCTTGCGCTTCCAATACCTTGGGAAAGGTGGTGCCCACACTGATGTCATCTTCCCATCTCTCCTTGGTCTTTCCCTGTCTGTTGTGCCTGCGACAGTTTCCCATAAAAATGCGTTTGGGGTATGCGGATGTTGTTCATTCTGCACAATTGACCAAACCATGTCAGCTGTGAGGCGTGATATGAGGTAGGATCCTTTTTGGTTGAAAGTGGCAGGGAGGGAGATTCTGACAGAACTTCTTCATTTCGGATCTTATCCTTCCAGCTGATATTAAGGCTTTTTTTCTGTACCATCGCATCTCAAATGCTTCCAACTTCTTCACAGAGATAGGTCTTTGAACTTTTGATTGGTCATTGTACAGGGGGCCAAACTTTCAAAATGCATGGATCTTGACAAAATTGGTGTTATCAAGTTGTTGGTTGATTAACACTACAGCACCAATTACGTCTAGCAGATTATATAATTTTCTGGATTGCTCTTGCTCATACCAACAACTTGATAACACCAATTTTGTCAAGATCCATGCATTTTGAAAGTTTGGCCCCTGTACAATGACCAATTAAAAGTTCAAAGACCTATCTCTGTATCTAAACATCAGAAATAAGCCGAACTATATATTTTCTGATTCCTTATGATGAGACGTATCATTTGAGATTCTTTTCAAGTAAATCAAACCATTTTATATGACTAATCTGTTAAGATTCAAGATGGCCGCCAAACGGACCCTGATTTGATTTTGGTAACATCCAAATTTTTTAAGGGGATGTCGTAAAGATTCTAAAAATCATGTTAGAATTTAGTTTGATGGGGTGCATGGGAACTCATGTAATCTGCTAGACTAAACAGTATAAAGTGGCTTGCCCAGGGGGTTATAAAAATATTTAAGTCAGATGGCATTCATCTTTGATTCAAACCACTGATGTCCCTTTTCCTTACACACTGAAAATTTGTAACATATTGCATAGCTCAAAGCACAAAGTCAATGGGTAGGCAAGTAGGGTATATGGTCCAGGCAAAGTTCTTTGTTAATTTTCTCATGCTTTTAAAAGTGAAATTGCCCACATTATTTATGTGGGCATAATCTCTGATCATGGTCCATTACAGGGGCGGTGCCAGGGTAAAATCATAGGAGGGGCGAAACATCATAGGGGGCGAAACAGTACAAAATGAACTCATTTTGGTTAAAAACCACTAATTTTTGTGCAATTTATTGTGTAAACCCCGTTTTTCCTAAATTTCAGACTACAAATTTTAAGTTAAATTGGTCCAGCTGTTTAGAAAATAGCAGAATGTGTTCCAAATGGTCGGCCACATTTGGAGATGTTTTTCTTTACAACCTCAAAAAAAATACTTCTTGGGCCTCAAAAAGCCATGGTCCGATCACTAATAGCCTCATCCCCGGAACCCATATATTACTTGAAGTGGTCAAAATTTTGGTATCTGAAGCAGGCTAATATTTTTCTCATTTACCCTGTGAAATCTCTGGGTTAAAGGATGTTTGGTTCAGATGTTATGAGCGAAAACGTGCTCCCGTTTGGTCGATCAATATTAATTTTACAAAGTACTCTATGGGGAATAAAAAAATCATGCTTTTAGCTCTCACATCAAAACACAGCTGTTTGACCCTGTGCAAATTGTCTTATTTTTAGAACAATTTTAAGCAGTGGCGATACAATTTTGAAAAACTAATATAAGTTGGGGCATACAAGAGCTATTACCTCTGCAAAAATCAGAAAAATCCATTGCAGGAATCTTGCCATATAGGCCTACAAAGGTCATATTTTCTATGTTATAGTACCCTCTATATGCCCATTTCCTATAAAAAGATGTGTAAAACTAGATTTTGAAGAAAAATCATATTTAGTGGAATAAATAATCCTAATCAGTTGTCAAAAGTGTGTTGCCATTGATATTTTTTGTTTTGTCATAATAAATGAGACTTTCAAACAGCTGTAAAAATAGGTTGGAATATCGGTAAGAATTTAGTATTCTGCCACAACCCTGTGAATTTGGCAGCTTCAACGGAATAAACTGCATGTTGAAGTATGTGGTGGCAGAATACTGAATTCATACCGGAATATCAGTGTAAAACTTTACAGATAGGGTTTTGGGGAAAAGCCATTCATTCAAGATGAAATCTTTACATACTTAAATCGGGTCAACCGTCTTTAAAATGTTGGGGTAATGAGAAAAATATGAACTTTCTTCCAATAACTAAATCTTAATTTTAATGGGGTAAAGTGGGGGACGAGGTTGTTGATTACATCACCAGCCTTTAACCCCTTGGGCATGACCTTCCTATCAGCATCTATGCATTATTTTGATTGGTTACTCTGAAGGTAATATCATGTAATGAGCAAATCAGAGATACTATATGAATGGTTGTTTGGTTTACACAGAGAAATATAGAAGCACTATTTTGATTGGTTACTCAGAGGGCTATCTCATGTTGTGTCCTGTAATAAGCCAATCAGAGAATATCATAGGTGGTAGTGCCCAGGGGGTTAACAGCAAAATCAGAAAACATTTGTCATATTTCTGTAGATATCATCATCAATTTCATATCCAGACACTAATGGTTTACTTGCACTATTCAATAGTACATGTTTTACACTGAACTGTGACTCTAAGTTGAGAGTGTAGAAGAAATTTTGATCAGTACACGTGGACAATTGAGAAGTGCAAAACACGTTCACTTCACAAGCAATTTACTTTCGAAAAATATGTAACATATTTCAATATGCTGACATTGCCATTGATTTCTTTTCAATGATCTCATGTACACATAGAAGATTAATTTATGAACAGCTACAAAGACCTTGGTTGCTACTCCGTGTTGTCAAAATACACTGTTAGAAATTGCTGTAAACTTGCATGACTGATGGTAAAATACCATAAGTTCACAGATCTTTCTTTTTTAAGCCTCAAGGGTTCAGAGCCACAAGGCCTTCTCTGCATGTGGCAGTTCAGGTTTTGTGGTTCAAAGCACCCAACGTTTCATATGGAAATCTCAAGTATGCAAACTGAGGTACTACAATTGATTCCGTCATTTGCAGTATGAGTTGTGAGTTTGGAAATAAATGGCACGACCCCATTTGCATACTTGTGACTTCTATATGAATGGATACCCCAATTTTACAGATTTTTTAAACACAGTCAGGGCCGATGCAGGATTTATTTTTGGGTGCGGGACTTAAAAAAGTGGACTTTTTTTGTAAAAGTGACCAACCCCCTCAAAATGGGCCTTTTTTGCGGACTTTAAATCTCATCACTAAAAATTGTCAAAATCTTCTCTAAATTTTGGACCTTTTTATAAACAAAAAATCAGCAAAAAGTGCTGAACTTTCCCCCTTTTGTGGAATTTGGGGGGGGGGTGTGCGGCACCCGCACCACCCTGACACGGCCTGAACATAGTCTAAAAAGATTACTTGTATATATGTATTCTTATGTCATTACAACAGGTTTGAACCAAAGAGTGTATTTGTCTGGTTTATCTTTGTACTTTTGAGTTTTAAAAAGTTGTTCAAAATGTTCCATTTGACAGCAATCAAATCTACAATTTGATCCTTTTTCAGCACTAAGCACTTGTGGTATTTAGGCTGTTCTGAGACGACACGGCTATGGTTTGCATGAATTATAACTAACAATAACACATGATAATAAATGCCCCGGGGGATTTACAACAGACAATATGGTATTATTGGCTCTGATTTGCAGTTACTCTGTTCCCCCCCACTTTATTCAACGAGTTTATTCACAGTGGACATGAAGTATGGGTCACCACATGTGGAGGGTTCACTGCATTATCTATTACATCAGTTGTGTCCCCTTCTTAAGAACACACAGACAATTTTAGTTGTGCGATAGATCAGCTATTGCAATAAGACCTCATTTACAGTAACCCCATGAAGCAAGTTATCACATGATTCAGAACAAAGAAAAACGGTCTTGAACAACATAGAATTTCGCGGTTCCGGCTTTCGCGCTCCGCTATATTCAAAGAATATGAGATGTGGGCCGACCCCATGCCCTTTGACCCTGGCACGTGACCTTTGAATCTCATCCAATGAGGGGATCGCATGGTGCACCTATGACAAAGTTTGGTTCCAATTGAATTCAAGTTTCAATTTAGATGAATTTCACATTTTTAGCCATTTTCAACTGACCTCACATGACCTGACTTTCAAACATGACCTTTGGACCTCATCAACATATGACGGATCCCACTGTGCATCTATGACAGAAGTGTGGTTCCAATTGAAGTTAAACTTTCAATTGAGGTCAATTTAAAAAAAAAATTACCAATTGTGACACACACATCACACATACACACATACACATGAACAACGGATTGCTAAGTGGTCATGACAGTATAGCTGGCGGGCCCACAAAAAATAGAGTCACAAGCTCATTGTCATGAGTTTCTGAAGTAGTACATTATATCTATAAGGATCTGTCCTCTTTATTCTGGTGGAGGTAGGTATGGTGATTCCCTTTACGTCTTCTGTCTTTGGAAACTTTGTCTGGTAAATGAAAAAAATAAGACATAGGGGTAAATTAAAGCAGTTTTACTGAAGTGAATGGAAGCTAGAGCATTCAAAGGATGGAGCAAAACAGAGTATAAGTCCTCATAATTTAGCCTGAATCCATTCAATGTCACTCACTTTCCTTGGCCATTAGAAGTGACAGTTACATTGACCTACTGTGGACAGTGAACCTACAGGGGGACTTACCATGTTGTTCTAATAAACGCCCAGGTGCTTCAATTAACCGCCCCTATGATTTTTGATAAAAAAAATTCCAGAAATGAGTTAAAGTTACCTAAATCACATGATTGTGGCCGGGACGGTGTAATCCGTATCATATCGCTGTTGTGCACAGTTGTAATAGTTTAATTTAGAAGAATGGGAACTTTGACCTTGGGAGGGCAAAACAGCGTCCACCTGCTCGTTCGTTTGTATTATTGAATCAGCGAAAATAAGAGGAGTAAGATGATTTTTGCGGGATGGGGATTTTGACTTTCCCTTTTGACTGTAATAAACGCCCTCCCTTTTGAAAAAATGCACGCACCCGGAGCGTTATTAGGAACAATACGGAAGGTTTCTATGTGAAATGCTGATTCAAATCAATTCTATGCATGGCATTTTCAACAGGTCATACAAGTTTATATATTATCATGGAAAATAACTTTTACATTTTATACCGTATAAGGTTCAATCTTGGCCAGATGGTTTTCTTTATGGGTCTCGTAAATTATTAGCTTACATATTAGCACATCACATTAGGGTTTGTTTTGAAACAGTTGGCTGTAGATTTCCCCAGTCATGCTGCAACTAAGAGCAGTTATTCGCAGCATACTTTTAATTCCTTATTCCAATGGGCATTAAATTATGCTGCAAATAGCAGTTATTTGCAGCATACTCAGATAAAACTCTCTGAACAGCAGTTGCCTTTCAGTGCTTATCAGGAAAAAAAAACCTCTCAGCTTGTCTTTCCAAACCTCTTGAGAAGGTCAACACATATTGCCTTTCGTTGCCTCTCACAAGAGGCAAAGAAAAGCACAGTTGCCTTTGCATGCTGTCCAGAAATTTAGTGATTTGCTTTGCTTACCTACTCTTTCCTGTGGGGAAACTGCTTTGGAAAAATCAGTGATTTGGCTTGTTCTCTATAACCAACACCCTATATGTGTGTAAAGAGGTCACCATTGAAATCATTGAAACTTTGAAAAAGGACAAAATGATTGCTGATTTTGTCATTTTGATGTTTACTGGTTGTCAAAATTATCATTACTAACAGGAAAAATGAGTTGATTTAAATTATGTAACAATTGTACTACAATTAAAAATATCATTTTGATCACATCAGTGGCTTTATCTGTAACATCTGCCATGTTGATAATGATATGTACAAAACTATCTAATCCTAATGGATAGAATCATAATTGATCTTTTTAAAAGACAAAGTACTTACCCAAAATTTCATACAGTTTTGGTAATTTTTGAAATAAGCTCCGCAGGCATCTCGGTTATAGTTGTTGTCATTTAAACATTTATATGAAGCATCAGATTCCTGCATTGGAAAAGAAATAAAGTATATTAGAGATATGGTCCAAAAATAAAAGGCTTGAACAGATATAGAAGGTCTATTTTGATTGGTTACTTGGGAGTTATATCATGTTATATCCTGTAATGAGCCAATCAGAGATGCTTTCATTACCCTATCCCTCCAACGACTGGAGCAGATTAAACACCCAGTAGGAACTAAATGAAAACTAGAATTTTGCGGTTCTCGGCTTTCATGCTCGCTATATTCAAAGAATAAAAGCTGTGGGTCACCCAGCCTATCTTATAACTTGACCTCACATGACCTTAGACCTTGGCACATGACCTTTGACCTCATCAACATATGAGGGATTTCATGGTGCACCTAAGACATAAGTTTGATTCTAATTGAACTTCAACTTTTCAATTGAGGTCAATTTGAAAAAAAAATTACCCATGTAGGGAGACACACATGCCCACAACGGATGCTATAATGTGCGTCCACGACCGACCTGACTTTTCATTTACGATGTTTTTGAAATGTGAGTCGGCACACCCTGATCCAGGTATGGAAGTGTGAGGGCGCCGTAGGCCACACAGTCTCCACTATCGTCATGAAAAACGGTGCTCCCTAAGGTCAGGTTATATGTAATGTTTTTTCTTTGGTGCAAATGATCTTGCGAGTTAACAGAAAACTATTGTTCTCGGTTGAGATGCGAACACACAAAACACCATGAATGATCAAATCGTAGGCCAGGAGCATTATAATGCATGGACGAATCGTGCTACTGAATAGGTAGCAATTTGCAGTGGTGGCGCTCAAATGCCGTCTTGCATGATTTCAATGTTTGAATTTAGCGCCCCGGTAGCATGCATGCAAGTTACGGCGTAGTTTTGGTACCGCAACGCTAGCGTTGTATCCCCGGGTCTACAACATACCGTTGCGGGCTAATAACGGTTCTCAGCGAGCACACCAAAACTGCCCATTTCAAGGCAACTATGCATGCAGACGTTAATCACACATATGCCCAATCGAGCAATTTTTATTTTTTTTATCACGGATTAATGTTAAACTAAGGCCACTTTGCAGTTATGACATCAATGCGAAAAAATTTTTTTTTACTCATTTTGAATGGGACAAATATCAAGCATTTCGTCGGCTTCTAGTCCGCGTATCCTATCGAAGCAGCGGCCATGTGTTTAAATCTCTTGAGGGTATCGGGGAAAAGACCTGCTCTATGACGTATCGATGTGACAGGCCGCCGAGCCCCGTTGGCAATGTTTCATTCGTTCACATGCTCTGTTTGGAACTTGCGTGATTGCGAATATTGACAGCGCTACAACCAGGGACAGCATGAAACGGGTCACCAAGCAACCTCTCTGTGCTAAAGGACCAATGACATCCACAGGTTAGCATTGCAGATTCTCTAGCTTAGAAGTGTCAATCATTCTGTACACGAGACGCAGTGAATTTTTTCAGTAAAAGATTTTCAGTATGCGAGTGTCACGTTAGGACCTTCAAGAATTTAGAAAGATGGTCTCTAAATGTTCAATATTTCTGTTTTGAAAAAAAAATTGCATTTACAATGGCGGCGCCTCAGGGTATCACCCACTTCCGCTGTGCCCAACGTGCCTGGATGACTAATTTTAAACTTGCGCAGAAACAGCAATACGATTTGCACTATGCGCAACATTCAAATACAAAATTTGAGAGCGTAATCCCGGATGGTAAACAAAAGCAGCAGCGACCACATTGATCAATGTGAGACTGTAGGCGTGGAAGTAAGTATTTCATTGCATTTTCGGCATGTTACAACAACAATTCTACAACTTACTATCACAGAATTGCTACTGTGGGTTTACTACTGTCGCTGGAGGCATTTAGGAAACTGTAAGTACTTCCTAAAAAGAATTTGAAGAGCACAAAGGTGTCCATTGCTCCTGTTCAGAAATACCGGCTTCGTAAACGGTACTAGTTTGACCACTAGTTCCGGGTGGGACTACCCTCCAATACCTATCAGACTCGCCAAACAATGGCCGGCATCCCCCTGGCAATGTGCCACCTCAGGGTCATGGCAGGTAAACTCTAAAAATTTTTTTTTTTTTTTAAAAAACACATTTATTTTTTTTTTTTTTTTTTAATTTTGGATTTCTTGCATGATTTTCACCAGGCACCGCATTATTGGTAATTTTTTTCCTTCTTAACTATGTAAACCTTTTGCAAAGTCAAATGTTGACGCCCGCAGGCAGCGTGCACCATCACTATGTCATGGGTTTGGGCCAGACTCCCTCATATAATGTTGCGGGGGGGGTTCGCCAATCCTCCCGCACAGCGAGTCTATTTTGCATTCCCAGCATATGCTGCTACCCATTTATACCCCTGGGTGGAGAGAGTCAAGCGAGTTAAAGTGCCTTGCCCAAGTTCACAGCACATTGGCGACAGCGGGCCTCGAACCACAACCTTATGCTTATGAGGGAGCGCTGATCCACTGCACCACATTTTAGAGATGAATGTTTAATAGTGGCAAGCCATGGTTGAAGTATTATTTTGTATAGACATGTTTCAATCATGTTTTATTGTATTTTTAAAGAGACATGAGGACATTTCCAGAAAGAAGCACCATCAATTTTTTCAAATACAGGTTTTTTGCCATATTTGTGAATGCTTACCAGTGTATCCAAACCTGAACTAACTAGTAACCTAAGCCAAATTACATGGTACACCGTCTATAGATGATATGAAATTTTCTGCCGTTCACTAGTCCCAATGATTGTAACCTCAAGGTCTGACGTTATTTTATCACTGGACATTATGGTATCTCTGACCTGGGTTGTTAAAGTTAACAACAGAGGTGAATGTACAAAGTAGTAACTGCCCGAAGTCATGCTCAGCCAGGACTAGCCGTGCACAACAAATTCAAACTGCGCATGTTTCCTAGGCTAATGGGATGATTAGGATAGCTGGAAAGCTCAAAACAAGGTTTGTAGGCAGGTTTTTGTACTTGTTTGTCCAATTAAAGGTGTGTGTTCCGATTTGTCTTTGGGACCCCCCGATTTACCCGGAAGTAGTATCGATTTTGATATCAGATGAAACCACTGGGAACTGAAAACGTCTGAATTGGGGCAAATGGTATGAATTTTAATCCACGTCACAACAATGGAGGAATTTATATATGTTACTCTACAATTTCAGGACTAAAATTCATAACAAAATCAGACACCAATTCGACACTTGCACCCCAAAATTGCATTGTATAAAAAGCAATCAAACTGACCTCAACAGGCATTATAATAACTAGGGTTTGAGCACAATAGGACAAGAAGATTACAATACTTGAGGTTTGTGTAATATCAATGGACACAGCCACTTAGTTGTTATCATTGGCTCTTTGTAATTATTGATTTGTTCTGGGTGGCAAAGCACTTAACTTTGGGTGAGCAAAGTGTCTGAATGTGGTTGAATTTAAGCTAATTCCCTATTCATACAGTCTTTCCAACCGCCAGCAGACCTTTTTTCCCAAAATTCAGACACTTTTCAGGCATTGTCGTCCTGAAATTTTTTGAGCCCTCAAATCCATTAATTCCCCCCAATATAAACCAAAAAAACGCCGGTTTTAGTGGTTAAACCATCAAATTGCACAGTATGAATTGGGCACTTTGCAACATGCATTATTGCAATCTACCATCAAAACCCCAAGTTTGTTTCCGCACAGTCACTGATGGGGTGTAGTGCAAGTTACCGGCTCTATATCAAGTAGAGACCACAACAGTCACAATACACATAAAATCGGAACAAGACTTTAACTTTGGAAACGTTCCTGGACAGGTCGTCTACAAAGTACAATCGATACAGGGTAAGAAAACCAGGACACCCTCGCGTTGGTGGCGGACATCAGCTCTATTTCAACATTGAGTAGTTTTTTGTGTGAGTGTTGCTAGGTTCAATAAGTCTATAAAATTCCACTTACCACCCATATGGGGTGCAATTGATCGAGAAACTCCAATCTGTATTTGATAGCATAAATTGCTTCGCGTGCTATCCAACAGATTGAGAGATTAAACACCCAGTAGGAACTAAATGAAAACTAGAATTTTGCGGTTCTCGGCTTTCATGCTCGCTATATTCAAAGAATAAAAGCTGTGGGTCACCCAGCCTATCTTATAACTTGACCTCACATGACCTTAGACCTTGGCACATGACCTTTGACCTCATCAACATATGAGGGATTTCATGGTGCACCTAAGACATAAGTTTGATTCTAATTGAACTTCAACTTTTCAATTGAGGTCAATTTGAAAAAAAAATTAACAATTTAGTGACACACACATGCACAACGGATTGCTATAATGTGGTCCGACCGACCCTGACTTTTCATTTACGATGTTTTTGAAATGGATGAGTTCGGCACCCCCTTATCCAGCTATGGAAGTGTGAGGGCGCCGTCAGGCCACGCAGTCTCCACTATCGTCATGAAAAACGGTGCTCCCCTAAGGTCAGTTATTATGTAATGTTTTTCTTTGGTGCAAATCATCTTGCGAGTTAAACAGAAAACTATTGTTTTCGGTTGAGTGCGAACACACAAAACACAATGAATGATAAAATCGTAGGCCAGATGCATTATAATGCATGACGAATCGTGCTACTGAATAGGTAGTCCCCAGACAATTTGCAGTGGTGGCGCTCTCTGCAGTCTTGCTGTTTCAAGTGTTTGAATTTCGCACCCCGATGTAGCATGCATGCAAGTTCCGGGTAGTTTTGGTACCGCAACGCTAGCGTTGTATCCCCCGGGTCTACAACATACCGTTGCGGGCAATATCCGGTTTCAGCGAGCACACAAAATGCCCATTTCAAAAGGCAACTATGCATGCAGACGTTTAATCACACATATGCCCAATTGAGCAATATCACAGGGATTAATGTTAAACTAAGGCACTTTGCAGTCATGACTATCAATGCGATTACTCACTTTTGAATGGAAAAATCAGCAATTTTCGTCGGCTTCTATCCGGTATCCTATCGCAGCAGCGGCCATGTGTTTACATTCTCTTGAGGGTATCGGGAAACAGACCTGCTCTATGACGTATCGACTGTGACAGGCCGCCGATCCCCGTTGGCAATTTTCACATTCGTTCAACATGCTCTGTTTGGAACTTGCGTGATTGCGAATATTGCAGCGCTACAACCAGGGACAGCATGAAACGGTCACCAAGCAACCTCTCTGTGCTAAGACAATGACATCACAGGTTTAGCATTGCAGATTCTCTAGCTGAGAAGTGTAAATCATTCTGTACATTTTTTTTTTTTTTTTTTTTAAATTAACAATTTAGTGACACACACATGCACAACGGATTGCTATAATGTGGTCCGACCGACCCTGACTTTTCATTTACGATGTTTTTGAAATGGATGAGTTCGGCACCCCCTGATCCAGGTATGGAAGTGTGAGGGCGCCGTCAGGCCACGCAGTCTCCACTATCGTCATGAAAAACGGTGCTCCCCTAAGGTCAGTTATTATGTAATGTTTTTCTTTGGTGCAAATCATCTTGCGAGTTAAACAGAAAACTATTGTTTTCGGTTGAGTGCGAACACACAAAACACAATGAATGATAAAATCGTAGGCCAGATGCATTATAATGCATGACGAATCGTGCTACTGAATAGGTAGTCCCCAGACAATTTGCAGTGGTGGCGCTCTCTGCAGTCTTGCTGTTTCAAATGTTTGAATTTCGCGCCCCGATGTAGCAAGCATGCAAGTTCCGGGTAGTTTTGGTACCGCAACGCTAGCGTTGTATCCCCCGGGTCTACAACTAGTCCAGGACCTGCTTAGAACCCCGCTTACAATTCATCCGCAAGAGATTCTGAGACTTGATTTGAGTTGTTGGACCATTTATCTTTAGGAATCACACAGGTGCTTTTTCGAAACCGGCTGCGAATTCCGAAAATCCAAGATGGCCGCCGGTAGCCATTTTAAAAATATAAATTTAAATTTTGATACCTAAAAGTATGTGTAATACCTCATTTTAGGGGTTTGGGGGTGCTGGGAATTCATTTCTGACATCGTTTTTATCATTAGAGGTGCAGGTTACATGGTATGGATTTGGAATTCCAAGATGGCCGCCGGCAGTCATATGAAAAGTACACATTTTGAATGACTTTTCCTAGTATTATGTTTAATACATCGTTTATGGGGTTTTTAGGTGCTGGGAATTCATTTCTGACATCAATTTTATTATTAGAAGTCCATGTTACATGGTAAGGATTTGGAATTCCAAGATGGCCGCCGGCTGTCATATGTACACATTTTGAATGATATCCTAGAATTATGTGTAATACCTCGTTGTAGATGGTTGTGGGTGCAGGAAATCCATATTTGACACCATTTTTATGAGTAGAGAACCAAAGTTAGGGTCAATGAATTCAATGAGACCATTTTTAATAATGCTAGACCATTTAGTTGTTGCAGCCATCTTGAATTTCAAAATGGCCACCACCATTAACTACCTTTGCCTATATCTTGGTCTCTGAGATTCGTAGAGGCAAAATTCTGGTGTCTACACCCATGTTTTTAGGGTCAAGGAATTCAATGACACCATTGATAACGTTGCTGGACCATTCATTTGCAGTAGCAATCTTGAATTTCAAAATGGCTGCCAAGAAAAATGGATTATATTACATACATTCACTTTTGAGAGAGGTAGAAGCATGATTCTGGTGTCTATAACCATGTTTACAAGGTCAAGGAATCCAAAAAGATCAACGGTAACTTTACTGGGTTCTTTGTTTGTGGCAGCCATTGGTTGTTTGGTTGAACTTAATTCCCTCCTTTGAAGATAGGAGCACCAAATATAGAAAAATAGTGTCAAAATTGAACAAAAGCCATTCATTTGGTATGTGTGATGTGAGTTGGTGGATTTAACATATTTAGAAGAGACATGTATGGCCAAAACACAATATAGTGACATAGTTGGTAATGAACAAATGTGGTGGTGACAGAGTTGGCAGTGTCATTGGCAATGACATAGTTGGTGGTGACACTTGTATTTACCAATGTTTCTTGAAAGGCATCTATGACATAAGTTGACAATATCGATAGTGCACACTTATTCAGTCCGTATGTACACTAGATCTGGCGTAAGTTGAGATTTTAAGTGACATGGTTGGCTGATGGTGTCATAAATGTCATAATTGAAAGTGACATAGTTGATGGTATCATAATTGGCAGTGACATTGCTGGTAATGTCATAATTGACAGTGACATAGCCGATGTTGTCAGCGTTGGCAGTGTCATAATTGGAAGTAACATAGCTGACGGTGTCATAATTGGCGGTGTCATAATTGGCAGTGGCCTAATTGAAAGTAACACAGCTGATGGCATAATATTTCGCAGTGTCAAAGTCTACAACCTAAAATGGGAGTAGCTGCCCGTCTCCATATAGCAACCTGATAGTTCACTCTAAGGCAGATATGTTGTCGTAATGCTGCACGACTCGGTGGTAACGTGGCAAGGTGAACATTGCAGCCGAGGTGCAATATACCGTCATCACAACAATTCTCCTTGATGAGAGTGTACCTGAGGCTGCCAACACTCTCTTGAATCTTGGTACGTACGCCAGACAGCGATATATGTTTCATTCTCCTACACTTTTCATTCTCTTTCACCATCACCATACTGTTTGACACTGGAACAGGAAACAAAAGACTCATCAATCTAACAGAAATGGTCTTACTTAATGGTCTTACTTACTTACGAGTAAGTTGTTGGCTGTTGGCCCTACATGCCTTCACACATTGTGATACAACTAGTACCTTCAAGGTGATAGTGAAGGTGAAACCTATCAAAGTTATGCAGAAGCTTCCAAAGTTCCAACCCATCCTAGCAGACCTAGGAAGTGCATGGGAGGTCACTAAGGAATTGTTTGCTGGTTTCGAAGAATTTCCATGCGCAATCTATGGTCGACCGAGATTCAAGAGTGTTGACAGCCTCAGGTACACTCTCATCATGGAGAAATGTTGTGATGACGGTTATGTTGCAGCCATGTCGTTCAGCATTAATTACAACAACACATCCGTAGAGAGAACTATCAGGTTGCTACATGGAAACTAGCAGATACTCCCGTTGTAGACATTCTCTCTACAAGTACAACCGATGGACATGGATGGAACTATACTCTTGGCACTTAGAACCACTATGGGTTGATGGCCCGATTCTTTTCGAAGCTCTTGCAGATGAAGTAGACAGACTTGTTACAAGTTGATTTGGATGACGATTGTTCAGACGATTAGGACTCTCCACCTGTTTCACCAGAGAACGAAGACAGCGATGACTCTGATGATGCGTGATCCAACTATGTCACCAACAAAAATAACATTTCCATTTATATATGACAACGCCAATTATGACACCATCAGGTATGTCACTTCCAATTATGGCACTGCCAACGCTGACACTATCAGCTATGTCACTGCCAATTATGACACCATCAGCAATGTCACTGCCAAATATGACACTATCAGCCAACCATGTCACTTAAGATCTCAACTGACGCCAGATCTAGTGTACATACAGACTGAAAAGGTGTGCACTATCGATATTGTCAGCTTACGTCATAGATGCGTTTCAAGGAACATTGCTAAATACATGTGTCACCACCAACCATGTCATTATCAATGACACTGCCAACACTGTCACTGCCACATTTCTTCACTACCAACACTGTCACTACTGTATTTGGCCATAAATGTCACTTCTAAATATGTCAAATCTGCCAACTCACATCACATGTAACAAATGAATGACTTTTGTTCAATTTTGAAACTATAGTTCTATACTTGGTGCTCCTATTTCCAAAGGAGGGAATTACGTTCAACCAAACAACCAATGGCTGCCACAAACAAAGAACCCAGTAAAGTTACCTTTGATCATTTTTGGATTCCTTGACCTTGTAAATATGGGTATAGACACCAAAATCATGCTTCTACCTCTCTCAAAGGCGAATGTATGTAATATAATCCATTTTTCTTGGCGGCCATTTTGAAATTCAAGATTGCTACCGCAAATGAATGGTCCAGCATTGCTATCAATGGTGTCATTGAATTCCTTGACCCTAAAAACAAAGGTGTAGACACCAGAGTTTTGCCTCTACGAATCTCAGGGACCAAGATATAGGCAAAAGTAGTTAATGGTGGCGGCCATTTTGAAATTCAAGATGGCTGCAACAACTAAATGGTCTAGCATTGTTATCAATGGTCTCATTGAATTTATTGACCCTGACTTTGGTTCTCTACTCATAAAAATGGTGTCAAATATGGATTTCCTGCACCCACAACCATCTATAACGAGGTATTACACATATTTTACATATGACTGCCGGCGGCCATCTTGGAATTCCAAATCAATACCCTGTAACATGGACTTCTAATGATAAAAACGATGTCAGAAATGAATTCCCAGCACCTAAAAACCCCATAAACGATGTATGAAACATAATACTAGGTTAAGTCATTCATAATGTGTACTTTTCATATGACTGCCGGCGGCCATCTTGGAATTCCAAATCCATACCATAAAACCTGCACCTCTAATGATAAAAACTATTTCAGAAATGAATTCCCAGCACCCCAAATCCCCTAAAACTAGGTATTACACATACTTTTAGGTATCAAAATTTAAATTTATATTTTTAAAAATGGCTACCCCGGCGGCATCTTGGATTTTCCGGAATTCGCCAGCCGGTTTTCGAAAAAGCACCTGTGTGATCCTTAATAAAGGTAAATGGTTCGCAACAACCTCAATCAAGGTCTCAGATCTCTTGCGGATGAAAATTGTCGGGGGTTCTAAGCAAGGTTCCTGGACTAAACATCCGTGCGGGCAATATCCGGTTTCAGGGAGCACACAAAATGCCATTTAATAGCAACTATGCAGCAGACGTTTACTAATCCACACATAATGCCCCATTGAGCAGTATCAAAAGGGAATTATGTTTAAAAAACTAAGGCACTTTGCCGTACATGACCTATCATGGCGATTACTCACTTTTGAATGGAAAATCAGCAATTTTTCGTCGGCTTCTAAATCCGGATCCTATCGCAGCAGCGGCCAGGTGTTTTTTACAATTCTCTTGAGGGTAATCGGGAACTGACCTGCTCTAATTGGACGTATCGACTGTGACAGGGCCGCCGATCCCCGTTGGCAATTTTCACATTCGTGTCCACATGCTCGTGTTTTGAACTTGCGTTATTTGCGAATATTGCAAGCGCTACAAAACCAGGACCGCATGAAACGGTCACCAAGCAACCTCTCTGTCTAAGACAATGACATCACAGGATTAGCATTGCAGATTCTCTAGCTGAGAAGTGCTAAATCATTCTGTAAATGAGACGCAGTGAATTTTAATCAGTAAAAGATTTTCAGTAATCGAATGTCACTTAGACTTTCAAGAATTTTAGAAGATGTACGTACCTTAAGTTTCAAATTTCTGTTTTGAAAAAAAAAATTGCATTTCCAATGGCGGGCCTCGGGTATCACCACTTCGCTGTGTCCAACGTGCCTGGAGCCTAATTTTAACTCTGCGCAGCAAACAGCATACTATTTGCACTAATGCACAACATTCAAATGCAATTTTGAGAGCGTAATAATCCCGATGGTAAACGAAACTGAGCGACAATTGATCAATGTGAGACTGTAGCGTGTGTAAGTAAGTATTTCATTTCAATTGCATTTTCAGGCATGTTACAACAATTCGACATAATTACTATTCACAAATGCTAATGTATCTTACTACTGTCGCTGGAGACATTTAGGAAACTGTAAGTACTATTCTAAAAGGATTTGAAGAGCACATAAGTTGGTCATTGTTCCCGTTCAGAAATACCCGGCTTCGTAAACGGTACTAGTTTGACCACTAGTTCCGGGTGACTACCTCCAAACCTATCAGACTCGCTACACAATGGCGGCATCCCCCTGGCGATGCTGCACCTCAGGTCAGCAGGTAAACTCTAAATTTTTAATATTTCCAGTCATTGGCAGGATTTTCACAGGCAACCCCTCATTATTGGTTAATTTTTTTCCTTCTAACTAGTAACATTTTGCAAATGCAAATGTGCCGCCCGCAGTCAGAGTGCCCTCACTCTGTCATGGCGTTGGGCCCGACCCCTCATATAATGTTGCTGTGGGGGTTCAGCCACTAGCCTCCCCGCACAACGAGTCTGTTTTTGCATTCCCAGCATATGCTGGTACCCATTCATACCCCTGGGTGGAGAGAGGCAAGCGAGTTAAATTGCCCTTGCCCACAGTGCACAACACATTGGCGACAGCGGGGCTCGAACCCCAAACTTATGCTTAGAGGCGAGCGCTGATCCACTGCACCCCATTTTAGAGTAGTTGATGTTTAATAGTGGCAAGCATGGTTGAAAGTCATTATGTTTTATAGAGCATCTTTCAATCATTTAATTGTATATTTTAAAGGAGACATGAGGGACTTTCTCCACCAGAAAGAAGCGCCCGTCAATATTCTTCAATATAATCCAGGTTTTTTGGCAATCATTTGTAATGCTTAACCAGTGGATCAAACCGAAACTACCTAGTACCAAGAAGCCAAATACATGGTAACACGCGTCGATAGCATGATATGAAATTATCTGCCGTACACTAGTTCCAATGATTGGTAACCTCAGTCTGACGTTATTTTTATCACATTATCGGACTCTGACATGGGTTTCGTTAAAGTTAACAACAGAGGTGAATGTACAAAGTACCCGTCGAATTCATGCCTCAGCAGGACAGCCGGCACACAAATTCAAGCGCATGGTTGCCTAGGCTATGGGGATGATTAGGATAGCTGGAAAGCTCAAAACAAAAGGTTTGTAGCATTTTTTTTGTACTTTTTTGTCCATTAAATAAGTGTGTGTTCCGATTGTCTTGGGAACCCCCCCCCGATTTACCCGAATTGTATCGATTTGATATCAGATGAACACTGTGGTATCTGAAAACGTCTGAATTTGGGCAAAAAGGTCTGAATTTTAATCACTCACAAGAAAAAAAAAAAAAAAAAAAAAAAAAAAAAAACAATGAGGAATTATCTATTGTTTCTCCTACACACTTTCAGACTCCAATCCTACCAAAATTCAGACAACCAATTCCAGACACTTGCACCCAAAATCTGCATGTATAAAAAGCACTCAACTGACTCAACAGGATTATAGATAACATAGGGTTTGCACAATAGGACAAGTAGATTACAATTCTTGAGGTTTGTGTAATATCAATAGGGCACACTTTATGTGTTTATCATTGGCTCTTTGTAATTTATTGAATTTTGTTCTGTGTCAAAGCACTTACTTTGGGTGGGCAAGTGTCGATGTGGGTCGAATTAATCTTAATTCCCTATTCATACAGTCTTTCCAAATTCACCCTTTGCCCAAATTCAGACACTTTCAGCATTGTCCGTCCTGAAATTTGAGCCCTCAAATCCATTCATTCCCAAGATATTAACGAAACACCACAACCACGGTTTTAGTGGTTACCATCAATATTAGCACAGTAATTGAATAGGGCTTGCAACATGCATTATTGCTTCTCTCATCAAAACCCCAAGTTTGTTTCGCACGTAACTGATGGGGTTTATGTGCAAGTACCAGGCTCTCATATCAAGTAGAGAACACAATTCACAATACACATAAATCGGAACAAGACGTTAACTTTGGAAACGTTCCTGGACAGGTCGTCTACAAAGTACAATCGCTCCAGGGTAGAACAACAGACCCCTGCCGGTGGTGGCGACATTCAGCTCTATTTCAATTTGAGTCGTTTTTTTGTGGTGTTGGCTAGGTTCAATAAGTCTTAAAATTTCCACTTACCCCCATATTGGGTGGCAATTTTGAGCGAGAAACTCAATCGTAGATAGCATAATGCTTCGCGTGCTATCTACGGATTGAAATTTTAAGCTTCACAGAACAGGCCGGTTCAACTTTTTTGCGACGCTATTGTTTTTTTGTTTACATGTTCGGAAAATGGGTTGGTTTCTTACGAATAAGAATCCTGGGATGTAGTCTTGAGTGTATGCTGCTTGTTCGGAATCTTCTTTTGTAGTCGACCCGTTGTGTACATTTACAAATTCGAAAAAATGACCTTCGGAGCTGTCTCCATCATGGTTGTGTTTGAATGCGAAATGTGACGTGACAGATGTTTTTCAGACCACAATGCAGTTTGATATGGATGAACTGTATGTGGCGTATAGGGGAAATACTGCGACAAGGTAAACGCGCAATGTCGGCCTCATTTCACATATAGGCATGTATTATCGTCTGGCAATTGAATACCTCATAAAGTAGGATTTATTTTAGCAGTAGAACAGTATCCAGACCAAATGATATTTCTTGAAAGGCCGTCAACACGAAGGGTGTGCTTCAACCCTTTTGCCACATTGAATCGTCCCAATTTCAAGTCGAAGAAAGAAAAGGTGACTGTGTCTCAGCAATTGGTGACACCACAGGGCACCGCCATTGGACGATTGCATCAACCGTATTTGTTCTGCCATGTGTCCAATGCTATCTGCCATAATCAGTGGCGGATCCGGATTTGAAAAAAGTTAAAAAATTTCCGGGGGGCTGACTGATGAAAGGCTGACTTGTCCCAAAAGCTTCCAAAAATGGGGCTGATTTGCCCAAGATTTTGCAGAATTACGGGGGGGCGCCCCCCCGCCGCCCCCCCTACTGGATCCGCGCCTGATAAATGCGATGCCATCTCGTACGTCATCGGACAGCAGATATGGCTTGCTGCGTGGCCCCTCTATGCATTATGAGGCCATTGTTATGTCCCTTAGCTGTCGCGTCGAAGCAATGGTAACATGGCCCCACAGGAGCTTAAACTAAAACGGAGTGTGATGATTATGAACCTGAAAATGAATTTAAGGGGGATAAGCAGACCGCCACAGTGTACTTCCCATTTTTGTTCTTCCCTGGTCAAAACAGATCATGTGACAGATCAACAAGTTGTTTTTAAAGGATCTCCAATATCTGAAATTAAAAAAATCGGAGCTCTGGATAAACAGTACAATGAATGAAATGTTGAGGGTGCATGCCGCTTATGAAGAAAGTGGCCTTTCTTACAGGTTTATCGGCGCGGCTAAAGGAAAACAACAGAGAAGCAAATCTGATAGCAAAAGCGAATTACATATAGAAACAATGCCATTATGAGACATGTCGCACATGTCGCAATATGTTTTGTATTGTCGTTGACTTAACACACCAAAATGTGAAAAATTTCACCGGATCACCAAAGATATGAAACAAATTAATGCCCAAGAATCCAATATGTAAGTTCTCATTGTAGTAGTAACAATTACAACATTATGTGGCGTTTAGCCCACCCCCCAGGACATTCAGTCATGAGCGATTTCGTGACATGTGTGCAAATTAGGTTTTGATTAGGCCATGTATTCGGCCGCCCATACATGCCCTCTAACCGTAAATGGGGTCCTTTTACGGTTACAGATTTGAACAAGGTGAATCTGTGTGGAGGTTAGTTATTGCTCTGTTCATGATCATGCCACCATGATGTTGAAAAATCCTTGTCATTGTATCCCTGTTCACTCATCCCCGCAAAAAAAACCAAGCCCAGCTTTCAGTTTCAGTGAGCCCCAATAGTTCAGTGCAGTTGCAGCTGGGTGGTCACAAGTTTTGGAAAAACTCCTCCTGGCTTAAAAGAAGGACAAATTTTTACCTAACTTTGGATTTCTGACTAGTTAGTAGCAACCTCTCCGACTACTACAAATTTATATAGTCTTGAATACCAACATCATTTGAATTTGGTGAGAAATTTTCTACTATTTTTTTCTGATCGTTCCTATCCAGGGCAATTTTAGAGACAAATTTGTAGATGGATCATACATGTGTATCTCAAAAAAATCCTCACGGGAAAGAATTTTGTATTGTGCCAACCACCCTATGAATTGGCAGCCTCAACGGAATAAATGGCATGTTGAAGAATGTGGAAGTTAAATTCATCCCGCAGGGATGACAGAAGCTAATAAACAGGGCAGACGCCACCAAGACTGGTCACCAAGCTTAAATTATGGTTTATAAAAGGCGCCTCAATCCACCTTCGATCCTTGATCACATTGTATAAACAAAAAAATCGATGCTGAGGCTGTATTGTCCGATGACGTGCAGCCCCTATGTGGGTGTGTGACCAAAAAATGATAAAAAAGGGTATTTTGCAGGATATTCAATGATTATTTTTTTGTTTTTTAACGATACCTTTTCACGGTCGCCGTGTGGCATAAACAGGCTATTCCGTACCCTCCCTCTGAATAATGGAGTGAAAGATTACTAATGGGTTGAATAGGAAAGTTCAAGTATATCTGAACAGCAGCTATCCTTTTACTAATGCAATTCCAACTTCTATTGTTGTGCATTTTGATATTCTCTCCCCAATCACCTTTCAAGAAAATTTTAATCCATCACGTCAAAGCTGAAAGAATTTTCAAAGAGCAGTATTTCTCCACATACTCCAATGCAAAGTTTCAGTCCAGATTTGGGGAGTAAGTGCAATAACTGGAGCAAATACCCGGATGTGCGACCGTGAAAATTTATGAATTGCGTACTTGCGTAACATTTACGCTTTTTTACTGGTAATTTTCTAAATGAAACATTTGATTTTCAGAAGCCCGAGGCGAAGTGGATTTATGTATAATCATTTTTATAATATAAGACCTATCGCGGTTATCATGGTTTTTATTTTGGGGATGAACTACAACCTGCACTAATAGTATATCCCTTCTGCCCGTATCAATGTCGCAATCAATGTTTTTAAGTCACCGAAACTGCTGCTATTTCACAGTATTTCTCATTGCGCATGTATGATCAATATGGAGTCGGGTAATGTGTATGACTGAGCGGGCAAGCAGTGCGATAGGGGCACCCAGGTCAAGGGAATAAGCAGTAAAGATTAAAGGACATCGCGTTACGGTGATCAGCACGGTGATCAACCTCAACGATCGAATGCGAGTTGTAACATAACAAGTTCTAACAACAGAATCCAAAGCTTGATTGACAGGGACGTCCACCCTGTCATTAGCCTTCTGTCATGGATGTCATGACACTAGACAGACTTCATCATGCATGCATGACTGCAGAATTTTGCAACTCTTCGTCCATGTCGACGTCAAAAACTCACTGGTATGCAAGGGTTAACAATAGGATCTCTCATTTTGTGGATACGTCGAGGATCTGGTGGCCCCCGTTGACGTGGCTTGCTGCCTTCTTCAGCGGGCATTTTAAATACGAAGTTATGAGAAAATATTAACACCAAGACGAACCATCAATTTTCATTATTTTGTTGAATAACTTTACGCAGTCGAGACTCTTGCAAAAGCATATTAAAGAAATATGAAGTGACTATCTCTATGCGTTGCCTGTGTTGGAGGTTATATAAATTCGCGATCGCTAAACAGCTCATTTGTGTATAATTTATGCAGATTCTACAGTATTCAAAAGTTCTTTGAAGTCAGCTTAACATTTTTGACTGGAAAAAGGTTATTTAAGGTCAAAGCTATTTATTTAGTGAGAGTAAATATTTGTTTTGGAAATTTAAAGCAAATACTAAAACACTTTGTGGTATATGCCTTAACTTTTCATTGGAAACGTTGTTATGAATAGCATTGTGATAAGTCAATATATTCTATGTTTCCATTTCGGCTCGGTAGTCGAAAATTACATGTACTTGTTCAGAGTGGCATGTAAAAATTGTAAAAGTGAAAATTTCTTTGACCCTTCCCAGAATTCTGCAGGACGAAATTGTCAACATGGCCGACTTGTGGCCGAAAATCGCCCGTCAGCATCCATGAAAATACACATTTTTTGCCGTTACCGACGGCCAGCTCGGAATCGACGGGCCAGATACGGGAGATAAGACCCAGGTAGGTCGCACTAATATACTTAACAGTAATATCATGTCACGGACTTTGCAATAAAGGTCGTTTGATTTGCAGGTTTTTGCCGGCCAGATTTTCTTGCCATGCACGTTCGTGAGTGGACGGGTGAGGTGTGATTTGCTAAAAGCGAAAGTGTAATTTGTGAAGTGTTACGCAATCTTCAGTGCTGCATCGCGTAATAATGATAATAGTAAACTAATAAGAGCTGGTAACTATAAAAATGGCTCAATGGCTGATATTGATAATTATAAACGGACTATTTTTATTTGTATTTTCATGATTTTAGGAACAAGATTTAAACTAAAGGTGGATCATGCAGGCTCCGATAAATCACCTGTCCGATTGCCCGGGGCAACCAGATTTTTTTTCGGGCTAGCTGATTCCTGGACCTGGTACTCAGTGTCTGATCGGGCAATTGCTCTAAAAATATGTAAAGCTCAAAAAGTGTTCGTTTGGATGTTTCCATACAAATTATTTCATCAAAAAATCCCAAAACAAATAGTCATTTTACAAACTTGGCTCTTCTTTAACGCAAAACCAACGGTCTCCGGATATCCAGGGTCCACAAGCCACATAAAATCATTATTGCGATCATATGGTGATCAGATTAAAATTCGACCAGGTGAAGCAATTTTCGCTACGTCATATTCCGTTTTGATTGTTGTCGATGTTTAGGGCTTGCTCAACCCTCCCTCTGATGAAGTCTTACTTCCATATTACTACATGTATAGTATTAAGTGACGGGGAGAAACAATAGTTGATGCATCAGCGAATGCAGTGCCCATTCATTCGATCAGTGATCCGATTCAACCATGCGGTACAGCTGTAGACTCACAGAACTTCCAACCCTTGTGGGGAGTTCTCATGAAGATAAATTCAAATAATAAGTCGCGCAAGACTATCACGTGACAAAAAATCCAATTAAATATATGTGTAGCATATGATTGTTTCATGCAGCCTAAAATATACCTTTAATCCTTGATGTGGCCCTCCAGATTATTGTGAAACATGTACAATAACCTAATTCTCTCTTAGATTCTCCCCTTCTCAATGTAGTTGGAAGTTTCCATGAGACAAGTGTTTCGCGACTCGTTGATTAACTTTAAAAGTACTTCATGTTCAAATGTTGTTTTAATACTTCTTGCTTAAGGGAAAGGGAGAATTATTTTGAAAAAAAAATAATAATAATGCGTTTATTGACCTGACTGCCAACTGTTATGGCATAAAGAATCCATAAAAGCAGAGCCTTTGAAAATAATCGGGGCCGCAGTAGTTTTCCTGTCCAACTTGAAGAGTTTTACAACTCGTGTCGTTGGCTAATGGTTCAACCCCAGCTGTTTGGGCGCAATACCCAGGTGGCTCATTTGCATAAATAAAAAGCATGTGTTTGTACTCGAACTTCGTCGGCTTCCGCATCATACACAGTGTGTGCGTAAAAGACTGGGGATCATCATCGGCCAAACAAAATATTGTTTCACATTGTGGTTATTTTCTAGTCGGGCCTGAGAAATTCTGACAGTGATAAGAGCGTTGTATGGAGAGTCAGTCATGGATAGATTCTAACTCAGCAAAAAGCTGAACATTGACATGAGATATGAAAATGGAGCATTACATCTCAAAATAAACATATAATATTTTTAATTATTTTATATGAAACGTCTAAAAAGAAAAAAAAAACAACTCTGCTCTGTGATTTCTGCAAAGAAAAAGAAAATGGCGGACCTGCACTGTATCAAGGGGTAATTTTCACAGGTAATGATGCATGTTTATTAACTGTCATTGATGAATTTTGAACTTGTTTTTTTCACTTATTTATTTCGGGTCATATTCGACGCAAGTTAAAGTTTACCAAGCTCTGCCCGATCGCATTAAAAAATAAAAGTTTATCGGAGCCTGGATCA
Organism: Ophioderma brevispina; assembly: GCA_023653785.1. NCBI lineage: Eukaryota > Metazoa > Echinodermata > Ophiuroidea > Amphilepidida > Ophiodermatidae > Ophioderma > Ophioderma brevispina. The sequence goes on along the minus strand of JAMKCH010014036.1, from coordinate 6,263 downwards.
TGGTGGATTAATTCAAGTATTTGCCACCACTTAAAATTCGGCACCTTTAGCAATGCGGTTTATTCCTTAACGTTGCGAATTCGTAGCCTTGTGGCAGAATACTAAATTTTTCTGTGGAGGGCCCGATTTAAGTCTATAAGTTTTCATCTTGATAGAATGGCCTTGGGGAGAAGACTTTAGTATTGTGCCACCACCGCTCATTGAATTCGCAGCCTCAACGGAATAAACTGCACGTTGAAGGATGTGGTGGCAGGATAACGAATTCATCCCGGCCTTTGGTCTCAAACTAGTACAACGAGTCATACTGAAATGTTTGGGGCATGTCAGACGAGTCATTATCAATCTGTTGCATTTCACATTTAACGATAACACCCTCATTTCTAGTACGACAACATTACATAAGGTCACATTTCATAGTCAAATATAGTTGGTCTGTCATAAGTTGTACTGCAAATATGGTGGAGATATTACATTTGTCCCACAATTTTATGTTCAAAGTAAAATACTTTCAGGAAGTACTGAATGGTATGGACAACAAAATTGGTGTCATTTGTAGCTAAATTTTGTCTTTCTTTATGCACACAAGTCCGCATTTCATTTTAATGATAATAGCGAATTACGTTTAAAATTGCCAAAGTAGCAGGGTGAGTCGGTGGAGAGAGTCGGTGGAGGAGCAGGAGCAGCCCATAGACTTACACATAAAAAACTGAAAATACCCCAATTTCTGACCTTTGTACCTGAAAAAGTATTTTACAGTAAGCAAATAATTCCTTTTTCATAAGCATTGTTGAATACCTATAAAGATGTAAATCAGCAAAGAAACAACCATGCATTTATCCAGGGTGAGTAAAATTATACAGGGTGAAAAAAATAACCTTTTGTCCGCATAATTTTCTAAATATAGTTGTGTCTTCATTTGTACACATGTCTTAAATCGTGTGAAATGCAACACTTGAGACTGGTTTTTTGCACGGGTCTGTTTTTAAACACAAGAAAATATTTGATATTATATACAGGGTGGTTCCAAATTGTATAGGGTGGATTGTCGTTCATGACATTTTTTTGTGTGTTTAAATTCTTTTTCAAGCATGCATAATCATTCCCAATAAATGCTTTTTTTTGTCCTTAGACATATTTTAGAAGTGTGAATATGGGGTTTAATGCATGTAGGACAATTATGCTTTACACATCAGTGTAATATTCATATTGTTTTTAAATTTGTATATGTGCAGTACCCTATTTTAAATGGATAAATACACAGAGGTTGCCTTCATTTTTATCACCCTATATGTTTTAGCAAGGAATGCTGGTTTTAGCTTACACTATAACTTTCTGGCTACACTGTTTTACTATTAATTTTATTGGTTCAACTTCCACAGCATTAAGACAGTTGAGCACCAGAAGTTTGCTCTTACAAGGGTAATTTTAATTCTGATCACCCTGTATAATCAAAAGTACACAAGAGTATGGGTTTATATGTTTAGAAAGCACCTTGCCTTTCCATTACCAAGACAGGAAATTTACTCTGAACATATATGAAAAGCTTATCTACATATATTTTACACTTAAAAATAATCATAATTTTTGACCACCCTGTTATATTAACACAAGGTATTGTGACTCTTTCTTTTCCTTGCTTTTTGAAGGGCCTACATTCAATACCTTTCTGAAGTCCAATATTTATTTTGACTACATATCAACAGAAAGGAAACCACACGTTTTCACCATGAACAAGACAAATGCTAACTTTTTTGTTTGTTTCACACCCGTATATTTCTGACCCACCCAGTATAACAAGGTGTACTTAAGCTGTTTTGGCAACACTTGTAATTAAGCCTTTCCAAAAATGTGTACTTTAATGGTCTAGAATGTATATGATTAAATGTGGAATAAAAAAGAAAGCACAATATTTGTTATTTGTCTACCATGAATAGTTTTTTTTAGGACCAACTTATGGAATGCGACCATAAGTCAAATCAAATCCTTGTAGCACGAATCCCGACAAGCATATCTCCAATACATTTAGTTTCATTTCACATTCAAAGAAACATAAGAATTGCAAGGAGATCAATAACAAGTACAAGTAGGTGTCATGATAACTACTAGCGGGCCATTAGGGTTATTTTTCTTATTTCAATTGAATTCCTTCCGACGCCGCACTGCGTCGACAAGGTCCATGAGTCTATACGCTTTATACAGTGCTTGATTGCTACGGCTTTGCATTCATTATTGGCCTTTACGTCGCGCCGACCACCAATGTCAAAAAACGACGTAAAGGTTCCCTGTACTAGTCAAACCCCCATCTGAAAGTTCGCGCTGCCGATATTTCACATCCGTTTTTGATGTGAGAGCTAGAAACGTTATTTTGTAAGCCCATAGGTACTGTTTAAAGTTAATATTGGTCGACCAAAATTAGTGCATTTCTGCGTCATAAGCTCGAACCAAACATCTTTTTATCCTAAGATTTCACAGGGCATATGAGACAATAGTAGCTTTCTTCTGATATCAAAATTTTGACCAATTCCGGTAAATATGTGGAGTTCTTGGGACGAGGCTATTAGCGCTGGGCCCATGGACCTTTAAGTTCAATTTCTTGATTTAGTTCAAATTTGTTTACACTTACATGACTTAGTCTTTAGTCTGCTAAATATATTGTTGAACAGAATGGATCACAAGCGCGCGTGGACTGCGTGAGCCCCAGGACATCGTACCAGTTTCACGATTGCCGTAATTGGTCCTGTTTGCGCCGAACTCTTCTGACTCTGGTAGGCTAGCTTGTTGCGTTACATGCCTGAGCTGAGGTGTGTGTATCTCCTGTCCAACTTACTTTCTAGTCATCACTGTACATTATGAATAAAATTTAAATGTAAATTGTTAACTTTGCTGGCTGATGGTTTGAAGGCCCGTAGGCAGAATCGTCATTTAAAGCTTTACTTAAGTTTACAGTGTGATGTCTTGTTGTTTGAGTTTGGTTATTTAGGGATCCGTGATACAGAATCCCCCAGTTTAAACTTAGACTTTTTTCAAAGTTATATCTGGGTTTATAGAAAAAAACTGAACATTTCATTTTTCTTCCCATTGTTTACACAGTCCAATTCCCTGTCAAATGCCTGCCACTGCAAGATTAGGGGAACAACCCCGGGAACAACGGTGGTGCCCTCATTTTCTCAAATGGATTAGAATCTTCGTCCTCCCCACTGGGTAGTCTGCTGAATGTGACTCTCTGAGGGGTGGGGGGGAGGAACATGCCACCTAACAGGCAACAGGTAAAATTAAAACCGGCATCAACTTCCGGGTGCTAGTCTTTTTCAAAGACTTACGTAGGAGGGCCCTTACCATTCGAACGTTGACACACAGACTTGGACTAAGACTAGGCCGGTCATAGAATTTTAACATCTAAATTAACCATTATTTGAAATTACGCTTGTTTTGCAGCGGGTTATCCACTAACCCTCGCGGTTTTCACTAAATAATTTTTTTCTTAAATTATGATGAAGAACCAACCCCTGGAACTCACTGTGGTGGCCCTCATTTCCATTTCCTCCAAATGGATGAATCTTCCTCCCATGGGCTAGTCTTGCTGAATGTGACTCTCTGTGGGGGGGGGGGGGGACATGCCCACCTAACAGAAACGTAAATTCAAAACGGCATCAACTTCCGGGTGCTATGTTTTTCTAATTCCTAAGAGACAGAGATTGCCATAGTCAATGCACGTAACGTTTCTCAAATTACCGTTTGAAAGCACCAATGCCCCCTAGTTCCACCAATCTATGAAAAATACTAGTACACCTGGACAAAATTGCTACAGAGGGGTTTTCTTGCCTGTAACTAGCAGTAACAAGATCTGCCAAACAACATTCAAAGGGAAAAGTTAGAAAAAGTGAAGCCTGGCAAGACATGCTAATTTGCATTTATCTTTCATGGACGTATACACCCCATATTTCGACAAATTATTAGCTCATAAATGCATGTTTAGGAGATTTTCGCATTTTTCTGTTATTATTTGAACATGTGTGGCATGGCATGCCTGCAAGGTGTGTAGCACTTTCAATTGATATATTAGAAGTGGAAAGTGATTGTCATTATTCAAGATGGCCAGGCAATTTTCCCGCCAAAATTATTTTGCATTCTAGATGATTTTGTCAGACGGCATCGGATTGGGAGATCAATTATTTAAGCAAATTATATCAGAGAGTCTTTATCAAACACATTAGGGGGAGGGGAAGGGGGGGATTGATTTCCATATTGTTTCCGGGGGCACTCCCTATGTGATGTGATGGGTATATGTGCCCAGAACAGTGAAAAATCGGGTCCTTTCCCGGGTCCTTCAGATAATGGACCCCAAAATACGGGGTCATATGGTACACAAGCTGAATAAAATGGGGTCTTCCAGTATGAAGTTAAGAAGGGGGCCAATGATGTTAAACCTGAAGTTAAAATAGGATGTGCACTCTTTTCTCCAATTCAAATTGCCGATGAAATTATAAAATTGAATTGCTGCCATGAAAATTATAAAATCTAAAAATTGTGGCAGGTAGGCTGCAAAAAAATTTGAATTGGTGTTCAAATTCTTTTTAAAAAAAAGTGATAATTTTATGCAAACTTGTTGATAAAAGTGTATAGCAGAAAAGAAGAAAATGGGGGGGGTCATTGAGTATGTGAACATTTTAAAAAGGGTGCATTTGGTGGAATATAATAATAATAGTTCTTATAAGGCGCAAAATCTTCAAGCCATGAGCTGCCATAACATCAAACCACAACAACAAATCAAAAAAACAGCTATGAGCTATGAAAAGCTTTGACGAAAAAGGTGAGTTTTTAAGCTGACTTACCTTTGAAGTCTTGGAATTTGGGGATACTCCGAATGCTGTTTGGAAGTGAATTCCAAACAGCTGACGCGGCGAAAATGAAATGACCTTGGTAAAATAGGTAGGACAGTAGCATAAAAAGGAAAAGGCGGTCAAGAATTCTAGAGTCATCCAAAGTCAGCACTCACAACCTTACCTTACTCAGCTCTAACATGGATGTGATAATGTGCTGCTCAAGATCTACTACAAAGCATCATTTGAGAATGCGTGCAGATCAAGTCAGCCTACATATAAATGCCAATAGAACTAAATGGAATACATGACCCCCAATGAGGAAGAGAATCATCAACCTATCTGCACTAACACACTGTACCCAACTCAAAAAAGATAGACCTCAAGTCAAAAAATCGGGTCCTTATTGTTGGACAGCAAAAAGACTCAACAGTTAAAGGGGCCGTGGCCTGATCGCTAATATCAGTTGTCCCCATACTTCCAAGGTTTTCCCGGAAGTGGTCATCATTTTGGTATTTGAAGAAAGCTACGATTTTTCTCATTTACCCTGGAAATCTTAGGGCTAAAGGATATTTGGTTTGGAAGTTATGAGCGAAAATGTACCCCATTTTGGTCTAAACGATAGTCAATTTTTGTGCACCTATAGGGCTAAGAAATCATGTTTTTTTAGCTCTCACATGAACGTGTTGAAGTATCCGCGCAAAACTTTACATTTTGGGTTTTAGGGGTGAAGACCATTCTTATCAGGATGAACTTTATTTTACTTACTTAAATTGGGTCGTCCCCTTTTAATATATTGTATAATAACCAAAATATAGGCAAAAATTGGTGCATAGGTTTTATGCAAATTAGCATGTCTTGCATGCTTCCTTTTTTCTACCTTTTTGTGATATGTTGTTCGGGAGGGTTTGTTCAATAAGTTACAGCAAGGAACACCTTCTGTAGCAATTTTGTCTCATGTCATATCGTGATTGAGTGGACTACAAAATGGAGCAGATTCGTGTGGCCTACCCTCCCTTACTCTCTGGCTTATCAATGTGGTGTTGTAAAAGGGAATCATTATTACATGGGACCAGGCGGTGACGGTCATTGATATTTTTCCGTGTACTAAAGTTGGGATTTTAGCGGTTTGCGAACTGTGTTTAAGACCAATGCAGACATATATTCCGCAAAAATCGACCTCATTTGGCCCATTTTACTCATCAATTTCATTTAATCTACCAAACGACCTCTACAGCTTTTGGCATATAGGTATAAACGATATTTTGAGCACTTTTCCTCATCCATCCAAAATGTTGGATGAAGAAATTTTGAGAAAAAAACATTTGAAATTTGAATATTTAGGTATTTTATTTCAAAATTGGCCGTTGCCTTTCTATCTTCAGCAGACCACAAATACGTGAATCGCGTGGAAGAGATTTATAGTAGCTTTGTGGATGGTTT
>JAMKCH010014035.1:0-27255 GCA_023653785.1 Ophioderma brevispina | reverse complement strand
ATAGCTTCATAATTGAAAAACATTTTACAACCACTTATAACATACTTGTATTGCACATACAAAAATAGTTTTGGTATAATATGTGTACCGATACATTAAAAACCAAAGAGAATCAGTTTTATAACCCCACTGATATAAAATATTTATTTTATTTGTAGAAGAATTTTAAGTAGTGGCGACACGACCCCGACAACTGGTTTAAAAAGGGAAACCCGCCACATAGGCCCACAAAGGCCACGATCCGCACATGTCCACGCCCACAAAAATATGTCAAAATCTATAGATTAAAAAAAAACACATTTGCCCCGCACATAATTTCGCAAAACTCACACAGAACGTAGTTATTGGACTATATATTCCAAATCAGTTGTCAAAACCGAGACGCCGGCGAAAATTTTGTTCTATTCTGGTTTTGCCACAGCAAATGAGGCCCTCAAAACAGTTGTGAAATACTTTAAAATTTTGAGTTGTCCAAATCTACAATATTACCTATTACAAAACAAAATCCAAAGTTTTACAAATGAATTTGACCGAAACACATCAACAATATTTCGGTAGGCCTATAATGCCATCATCTTCATGATTTTCGTAACTCCCCCCAAAAAATATAACAATATTTTATCTGGTACTTAAAGTATAAGATGACAAAAAGTCAGCCCTACAGACGCAAGCCTGAATTTCCTGTGTGCGAGACTGCAAAGTACCAGACCCAGTTTTTATTACATAAGGGCGCAAAAGGCCCACCCACTTCAGTTGCATTTAAAAACCATTGTTGTTAAGCATACTACACTGAAACATAAAAAAAAAAAGTTTAAAAAAAAGAATGGGGATGCATCCCTCTAAAAATGTCTTCATGTCTCTTTAGGCAAACATTTAGAAAAAGACAAATTATTCTTTGTAGATTTTCCATGCTGCTCCTGGTGTACGCTGTCGATATTCAAGCCAAACATGAGTTTGTTTCACGCGTATCCTAGTTTGCAATATCTAGCCGGTAAACGGCCCAAATGCAATGAAAAGCAACGCGTCATTTTCGCGGAAGACGTCCCAGATGCAACGAGGAACATCGCGTCATTTTACGGAAAGACGTCCCAGATGCAATGAAACGCATTGCGCCAAGTTCGATCTTCTGCCGGGAAACCGGCCGAGATGCAATGAGACGCAATGCGCCCATTTCGATGCGCATCGCGTCATTTTCCCGGAAGACGTCCCAGATGCAACGAGGAACATCGCGTCATTTTCGCGGAAGACGTCCCAGATGCAACGAGGAACATCGCGTCATTTTACGGAAAGACGTCCCAGATGCAACGAAGAACATCGCGTCATTCTCCGGGAAGACGTCCCAGATGCAATGAAGGGCAATGAGAGTCATTTGCGCGACCAAAAATAGTTGTTGACGGCCGAGATGCAACGAAAAACATTTTCCGACCGGTACCACGTTTTCGTTGGCTCTCATTGCATCTCGGCCGTGTTAGGGTTAATTGAGACCTTTAATTAAAGTTCCCAGGAAATGAGATGATAAACCTACTCCAAATCTTTATGGGACATTCCATTCCAATAAACAGGGCCAGAAAAAAGAATACACTACCAGTGACATCATTAGTGAAACTATTGCTTTTCAGTCAGTGTCATGAATAGATTCACACCAGTCACCTGGAATTTCTATTACTCTCTGAAAAATCAATGATACCACAAATGATGTCATTACCAACCCAAATATTGAATACTTTCTGGCCCCTCCTTGTAGACTTGACACAAACCACATCAATTCTATTTGCATTTCCTGGGACCTATAGGAATAGCTTTCAATAGATGGCTTCAAAATTCATTGCTACATTATAGCCAAGAGCTGTAATGTTTGTGCATATCACTATAACTCATTCGAGCAGTTTAATATAATAGCATAATCAAAATGATTGATATCTGCAAGATGTGGCAACCTATATGAGCATCCAATATGGCTGCAATGTCAGTCAGTAAAGGTCGTTAATTCATCCACGCTGTAGGCTAAAAATGGATTTTTATGCATGGTCTACTATCAAATCACGCTAAGGCTAATTTAATTAAGTGCCCCTGAGTCGTTATTTATCGAATGTTCCAATATGGATACCAATGGACGCCTAAAATTTTTTTTTCCAAAAACAAAGAAATATCTCTAGACTCTCAGTGATCGGATTTTTTGCCGCTTAGTGCCATTTCCAGCCATATTGGATACGCATTTTGGATGGCATCTTACATATCGATTACTCTAATTACCTTTAATGATATATGTAAACTGGTCTGGTTGACTTAGAGGGATATACACAAACATTACAGTACTAGGTTATCAATTAGAACCATCTTACACTGTTAAAAAAATGTCCGTAAATTTACGGAAATTTCTGGCAGCAGTATTTCCAGTCATTTTTAGGGTAAATTTACAGAAATTTCTGTCAATTAACGGAATTTTGACAGTAATTTTACAGAAATTTGTCTCATATTATGGAAAAAATATTATTTTAACAGAATTTTTCCGTAATTTAAAATTACGGAACCTTTTTTTTTTTTTTTTTTTTCCAAAAACAAAGAAATATCTCTAGACTCTCAGTGATCGGATTTTTTGCCGCTTAGTGCCATTTCCAGCCATATTGGATACGCATTTTGGATGGCATCTTACATATCGATTACTCTAATTACCTTTAATGATATATGTAAACTGGTCTGGTTGACTTAGAGGGATATACACAAACATTACAGTACTAGGTTATCAATTAGAACCATCTTCGGAAGCCATCTTGGATGCTAAAATGAAGAAATTTACTATCACATTTTTGAAAAATATTTCTTACGGTTTTAATTAATTTCTTGACACCAGGATAGATGCCAAATAACCAACTTGCAGTCAAAAGTAGACCACGAAGCGGCCATATTGAATTCATTGATTACGTGGTTACAGAATCATGTTAACTGTCACAATGAAGGTTTTAACGAGAGAGACTCAAAAATTAAAACTTGAATGAACAACAGAACTTAAAAAAGTTCTTTTGTGTTTCGGTGGCCATTTGGGTTTTTTTTTTCTTTTCTATATACATGCTCAATGTTTCTTCTCCTCTGGCACCCATCGATTCTGAATCAGCATAAAAAACTACTGGTCTAGAAAATGTGCTGAAAACATATCGAATAAAAATAGCTTTGATATCAGTTTCAATGACCTGCAGCTGAACTTATTGCAGAACCACAACCAAATTGCCAAGCTCAAATCAAGTCAACACCTTTCTCTGACAGGCAGGCAATACAACGCGTGTTCGCAGCCTAGTAGTCATTTGTTATAAGGAGAAGTGAATCGGAGCGGTCAAATATAGTGATGTTTCTGCCAGAAAGTAGGAGACTTGGTAGAGAGACTAAGTTCCTAAGCTTATTAGTTTGTCCTTATTGTTTCTAATGATTTAATGCATGAAATTTCCGCCATAACAGTAATCGTGTTAGTCCCATCATTTGTTGATTTCCGTTTATGATCAGCGTATTTCAAATTCTATAATAATACAATCTCCCCTTGATATGAGATTCGTTCATGACTTTCTAAATAAAAGTTTGAATTCCCTTGCAAGCATTATAATCTCGCAATCCTCCAATCACAAAGTACTTCGAATTCACAAACAATATTTTCCACGATTGTCATCTGACCTGATCTCCTGACAAGAGATGGGCGCTATAACCGTATTGCTTTCAAGATATTTAAGGGTAACAAACACCCCATTGCACGCGCCATAGACTTTATGTGTAAAATGATGGTCAGATTAATGGCTATAACACGAGTTACCTTTCGTTTTTGAAAATACGGATTATATGAAAAATACAAGAGTAGAAATTTCTCTACCACTTCAAAATTTGACGATAATCATTTACGTTAGGTTTTGATATTACTGATTTTATATAATGGCCGTATTTTCACGGGTTTCACTTCCGACTCTTAGCCTCGCAGTCACCTTGTGTGTGTTTTATACGCCGACACACTTATATTTCATTCAAATTTCGATGTTTCTTTGCAAATTGTCAGTACACATTCAATCCTGTCTGCTAAAATAAAATTTGGTCAACAAAATCACAAAATTACTAAAGAATAGCCCACACTTTTATACACAAAAAGGTACTAAACTACAGTACTACATCCGGTGATAAACCTCGGAGTGAATATAGGCTGTGTTGTTCCGACTCTAATAGTGTGTGTACCATAAGCGCGAAGCGCGCTAATAGGGCTGTCTACGCTGACGTCACATTTCGGCCATTTTGAGGTGATGGGAAGTTATAGAGCGGCCATTTTGTGGTGATGATTCCCATAGGCCACCGTGTAAAACTGGCATAAAATGCGCCGAATTTTTACCTGAAGTGATAGCAGGAGACTGAAATGGTAGCCGCTAGTTAGGAAATAACATGGACATTTTAGAATACCTATTCGTTTCACTTGCATGGTAGAAGCAATCCAAAGAAATGGTCATAAAGGGTGCCAAACGCAAACGGCCTCGTAGAAACATACGTTTGTTTATCACCTCCGATGAACCAGGGCTGCGATGAACTAAGATTCGGACTTACTAGAAAGTACGCGCAGTGTTGTGTGTCGCGGAGTGATACTGTGCAACGAGGGCCGATGATAAAGGCTAAGCACCGGCAAGTGATCCGGATGAGTAGACAGCCCACTGATCTCTACACAGCCCTATGGGATTTCCAGGCCTGGGGATTTCTATGATTGCTGCATGTACGCAATCAGGCGGGGCCGTCATTGCTGCCTATATCTATATAAATCCCAAATCTAGCTATTTAGAATTAAAATATTGGATCAAATTTATACGGGGGTGTATACTAATTCCAAGGAATTAACAAAACATATCACGACGCCATTAATCTTGATTCATTCCTTGTATTGTAATGGATGATTAAGAATATCAACGGACAAGTCCAGGCAAAATAACGATTATCCATCCACAATATTGAAAGTAGACACAGACATAGGCCTACACTGTGTCCCGCAAGAAAATATATTGAGGCCATATACAAGCACACACTTAATGTAATTAAATCCAAACACCTAAAAAATCTTGAATATTCTGTAATTTGCACTAAAAACCAAAAGCAAGCTTGCTAGCTTCTGTATTTTTGTTTCAGTTAATTTTACTTGCAATTTCACAAAGGAATATGATGTCACTGCAACAATTCACTAGAGCAGAGTGGGACTAGAGGATGAATGGAAATCACTGGACAATTGCACAAAGTTAAATAATCCTGACCAAGTAGTTGGTGAATATCTACGAGCATCGAAATATTTAGCCTAGGTTAGTTAAATTCTTGATTTTGGTTGAAAATCTAAACTTTAATGATTTTTAGGGATGGGATATGATTGCATAAAGCATGTGCTTGCATGTGGTCTCAATGTACTTTTTGGTGAGACCCCCACCCCCTTTCAACTCTATTCAGGTCTATACAGACTTCTAATGATTATTTCATTCTGAAATTGCATGAAGGGCTAACCCTTAACCCTAACCCTGACGTCGGTTTCTCCCGGGAGGAACTGAAGGAGTGAGGGAAGAGGGGAACAAGAAAAGTCGCAAATTCGGGTGGGATTCGAACCCAGGGCCCTTCGGGCCCCAGCCCCATGACTCGGGATAGCACGCTACGGCGGTGTCGCTGGCCCGGCCAGCGATTTCGTGCCCATATGAGTCTTGGTTTGATGACGTCATCGCTTCTTTCTGGACTTAGTGCATTTTTCTCAATTAACACAGTGAGTTTTAGTGAGCTTTAGCTGTGCTAGGGTTAATGCGGTGAAAATACACTATGGCAGCGGGCGGGGAGGGGATCTTTTTTACCGGAGTATATTTTCATTTAACAACGTGCAGTACATGACTTTCCTCTCTGGGACATCGCGTGAATATAGACGTTTCATATAGAAGTCCCATTGATGCAAATGAGGTATTACAATTGATTCCGTCATTCGCTGTATGACGTTGTGCAGTAGTGCTTGACGGAATGAATGGTAATACCTCATTTGCATCAATGGGACTTCTATATGAAACGTCTACCGTGAATGTGAAGGCCATCTAATTTTGGACTCTTCACGGTTGGTTGAATCGTACTCCCGATTCCTAAAATTATAGAAATACCGTTTTCAAAGAAAAAGGATGAAAGAAATCACCGTAATTTCACAATATTAAATTATCAGGCGCAATTGCAATAATAAATTATTCGGTATAACCGGGGTATAACCTGTGTGACTGCGTGTAATCAGCCTAAAACACACTGAAACGCCTATAAGGCCATTACGACGAAAGTAATTTCACACAAAATTTCAGCTATAGGGCCCTTTCATGGAAGGTATATTACGTTGAATGGACTTTTGTTTGCCCTCCAGATCATCCACATCCAGACATGCGAAGAATACAATACATGCACCGTTTCACCTGAAAATTTCAGCTATTTCTACAGGTGATTCTTTTATATTATCTGCATGCTTGTGTTATTCTGGAGGACAAGTTTGACCAAGTTAACCTATTGAGCTCTTCCAATCTACTCTTCCAAACTTGTATTTCTCTAATCATTTTAATAATATCTATATTTGTTTTGTTAATTATTTGCTTTTAATTTAAAAATAGACACTTTTCTGAAACGGGTAATATCAGTTTTGAGGACGTAAACCAACGCAATGGCTAAAGTTTACTTAGATGAACTTTGAGTTGTTTGGCAATAGACTGACGTTAATTTGATTATTTATAGTTTGAGTCAGTCGGTATATAACGGTAATGATCATCGGAGGAAATCTATTTTTAGGGGTTTGACTGTCTGTGTGTGTTAAAGGGATTAGCAGCGATTTGCTAATCCGAAACATCGAAAAAATCATCAAAATTCATATTTTTATATTTTTGTTACTGGCATGGATATACGAACATAACCTGCAAGTGGCAGTACTTTTTATCTGATTCTGTAATTTCTATACGTGCGTATCAAAATTCCGACTTGAGATAAAAAAAAATCCCGGTGAATATCACAAATTTTCAGCGTGATATTGTGCACCATGATCAATACAGTTTGACCTCAAACACAAATATTATTGATCTTTGTTTAGGCTGTACTGGTGTAAACCACAATCAGCTGTTTAATACAGATTTTGAGACGCCATCACTGCATGTCTATTTGGGGGAGACGGTATGACAAATTTCCTCAAATACTTCATTTTTTCACTATTTGGTGGTTTATTTCTACATTAAAGCAGTTATATGGAATTGTATATACGCACTTATCCCTGATTTATAAGTTTAAAAAATGCATTTCCACATTTTTTTCAATTCTCTCGCATTATCGCTGCTAATCCCTTTAAGAAGAAAATCGACATAAAAAGTGCAACTATGCTCGACACACACAAATGCCCCCTCCTCAATAAAATATACACCGGTGTCTAAAAGGCGAAGACATTAAAAGACAAATAATGACCAATATGATGGTTACTCCTTCATGTAATTTTAGCGCGAAATAATCAGTAGACGTGTAGAAGGCGTAGACTGCATAAAGAGTTGAATGGGTTTTATAGACTTTTTTCCGCACAGGAATATTGTTAATTGCAACATCAAAACGAAAAATCCCTTTCATCTCAAACTTCGAAATTAAGCATTTTAGGTATATAATTAGTTCTAGTTGATAATTTTTAATCAATATACAAACAAAATTATATTTCGAAATTCTCTGAGTCCACTCTGAGTGACTCGTGAATTCGTTGAATCGATGTTCATATTGCGCGAACAACTGGTCCTGTGCGCACGATCTCTTGCAATTTGGACTTTCACCCTCGCACTGTTTATGTTAAATTTCGCAATAACAATGAACGATTTGACCCGTTTATTGTATAGGCATCGCTTCGTTGCGTTATTTATCCTAAGGGAATACGTCATACGATTTTCCTCAGAATTTTGAATCGATATTACGTTTTTGGAATTTCCCTGGGAGTCTCTGCGCAAAAGTATCCACGTCTCCACGAGCCTATATATATTCAAATAAACATGAGTGCATTCCATTTATCTAGAAGATCACTCCTGAGAAACATCAAAGGCTTGCTAACTTTTCAGAGGTAAGTTATGTGCTCTTTTTTTCCGTGGACGTACGCACTTTGGTTTGTGTACACTGTAAATAATATTGTCAATTTTACAGTATTTTACTGGCAGCAATTCTGCCAACAAATTACCGTAAAGATTAATTCAACACTAAAAACATACATTTGGTGGGTAATTACGGATTTTGTAAAGGTGCATAGAGTAAAAAAAGGCACATACGAACGCCCATAACTTAGTAGATAGTAGACCTATGTCGACCAAATTTTTACAGTCCATAAACTGTAAAAGTCCAAAAAAAAGATAAGAAAAAGTAATAGCTGCCCTTTGAGGTTAGTAAGGGAAACCTGCTCCTGGAGCATGGGTGGTGGTCAAAAACTACCGCGTGCTCCCAAGTTGGTGGGCGTTCAACGCAGACTCACGAGTATTAGTAATGCAAGACAACGCCCATTCCATTCCGGTATATATCCCTTCGCTAATAAGGATAACTAGTGTGGCATAAAGTAGCTGCATAACAACTCTTCACGCAACATTAGTTTCACGCTTTATTCCGTTGTCGTGTATGGAGCCCGGAGTGTGGCTCCCGGCGGACTATAATTACTTTCACACCGGTATCTCTGATATGTTTGTAGTTTGTATTCCATCTTTGTGTTTGAATTCTATTTCTTATTATCTTGCTTTATTATTGCCTTGGGTCCTTTTCCACTTTGCGGGATTTTGAGTAGGATTGCATGCCTTCTCTTATGTTTCTTGTCCTCTACCTTCCCTTCTTTTTAACTGTACTGACTATTTCTGCATACTCAATCTTCTCATCCCTTGTTTTAACATCTTTCTCTCTGAGAGCTTTCCTCATTTTGTCCACATCTTTAATTTCTTTGTCCTCATCAGATATATATATAATTCCTTTTTCCTTCTTTGATGGTGCTAGACTGGCTGCTCTAACATAACTGATGTTAACTGATTGCATCTCGTATCCAAGTCCACCTCTAGTTCTTCGGCTTCAGTTGGAATTCCCTTTTCCTTTCCTTTAGCTCTGTATTTTTTAATTCTTTGCTTCCTTTTGTTCTTGATAAGTTCATTCTGGCAAGCTTTCTGTTGATGCAGATTTTTACCCTAACCGTGCGATTGTCACTGCTATCTCCTTTGGTGATGTTTTCACAGTTATTCACGATGCCTCTGTGGCTGCTTAATATGAAGTCTATCTGATTTCTGGTGGAGCCATTTGGAATCTCCCAACCAAGTGCAATATCTTCTACGGTCTTTTTTGAAGAATATGTTGGCTATATAAATGATGAGTTTTTGTTCAGTTGATCTATAAGCGTATCCCTCATCTGTTTCTTTCCCTAACTTCATGTTTGCCTAATTAATATTGTCTCCTCCCCATCCTTGCATTTTCCAATCTTGGCATTCAGATCTCCCACAACAATCGTGTCTTTGGCTTTATTGTGTTTCATGGCTTTATCAATATCTTCATAGATGTAAAGTTTACAGTTTGTTGTAAATATATATGACACGAAACTGTAAAATATGCAGTGGATTTGCATGAAAACCTGTAAAAGCTGTATTTTTACGAGACTTGGTTGCAGAATTGTTGCCAGGATTTCCTGTAAATGTTACAGTATTTTTTCCTGTAAATGTTAGTACTAATCGTATAATATTGATATAATATTAACAGTCTTTACATTTTAAATATGAGGCGGGAGTTGTATATTTAGTCTTTATAGGCCTGAAAATTTAACGTAAAAAATACAGTCTTTTGCTGAATTTCCAAAGACCGCCATATAATGTCCATATAATGTTACTTTTAGCCTTTTTACAGCATATTACTTTTTATTTTCTTCAGAGCAGAATACGGACGAAAATAAAGCGTCTGGCTGCAAAATTTCCAGATTTTACAGTGTGTTTAATAATAAATATTTTTATAATAAATCCTATAACTAACCATTTTAAACAAAACCTATAAATTTTCCAATTGTTCTTTCTCACTTCTTCTGTAGCCGAGGACTCGTGCTTTAGGCTGTGCTGTTGTCCTTGTTAAAGGTATAAATTGTCATTTGGATCGACATTCACATATTAATGAGTAATTAATTTTGGTATCAGTTAAGAAATTATTAATCTATTCGAGATTTTCAATGAAGCCATGAAATCACTGGCTAACAACCTGCAAACTTATTCATAATTTGAAATCTTAAATGTGGATATTTAATGTGCATGTATTTTATGTTTAATTACGTAGGTTAAGAAAATTGGCTTGGAGAACTTTGAGCATGACGTTGGATATCAAGCATCATTCGGCTCTATCGATGGAAGATTCCGACTTTAAGCCTGGACTGTTCACGCTACCTCTAGCCATAAACAGAGGCAACGTAAAGGACGTGGCAAAATACAAATTTGTGGTCCTGGAAAAATATGTTGAGTCCAAGTTGGAACGCCCCGAGCGGCATGCCATCCGTAATCTACTCGGCCTTCTTTCGGCGCGAACGGAGCGATACGAAGACGCTGTGAAATATTTCAAGCTTGTACTGTCCGAAGACCCGACGAATCTGAATGCTTTAGCCAACATGGAATCGTTGTGCAAGACGTTGTATAAATTCAGAGAAGCCAAAGAATTTGAAACGAAACTACATCTGTATGAAATGACGCCAGGACACGAAATCTCTTCCAGCACTGAGATTCAGAGGTGGCGAACAAGAAAAGCAAGGTGTTTGGCTGAGCAGGCATACGCCTATACCTTCGAAATATGGAATGACGCAGTAGACAAAGAACGTTTTCACAAAGCACACAATCTGTATGTAAAAGCAATGGAAATGGCCGGAAATGACGTAGATATCAAAGAGAGACAAGACTGGGAGTTCGCAGATGCAGTCGCCTGTAAAGCAATCTCTAAAACCTATTTGCGAAAACAAGAGCAATGCGGTCATGGCAGAGTATGGATAGGCACCAGTTTGCATTATTTCTACAAGATCACTCAAGAGTGCGACGACGATCAAATGAAATCAGAAAGTTGGCGACATATCGCGGACATTTTAAGGTTTTTTCAGTCGGAGCCAAGGTTTTTGAAGGATTCAAGTTATTATGACGCGCTTCTTCCTTATTTCAAAAATCCGCAGCTTTGTCTGCAGAAGGCCATGGAAATCACACCCCGTGATCCACGGTTACTGGCTCGGATGGCCCGAATGATCCAATTCACGGATTATGAGAAGTCCTTACAACTACTTCAGGATTCCCTTGACATTGATAGCTCAGAATACAACCGCTTTGCCTTCGTTATACGAGGTGAGGTGTTATTGAACAAGTACCGGGCATCATTGCAGAAAGGCAGCGCAGGTCCACCAGATCGCGATCTTCTTGTTAAAGCTAAGGCGGACATTGAGGAAGCACTTTCTTTGAACGAAACTCCTTTTGATTATTCCAATCTTGCTATTATTTGGAATTTGCTTTCGAAAGACATTAACGGCCAGTTGTTGAGGTCAGAAGGTGAAGCCTGCCTCCAGAAATCATTGCTCTGTCATACGAAGGCAATGAACTGCCAGAACGGCGCGATGAGCGACGTCGTGAACAAACGTAGAGGCGAAAGTTTGTTTGATGCCAGAGAATACGACGCCTCGCTTGCGAGCTTTAAATGGGCTATAGAATGCCAACCTAAAACTGCAAGAAATCCTGAATATTTCACCCATCTGATGAGAGGCTACCTGACGATGATTGCAGAGACGAGGCCAGAAGAAGCAAACAGAGGGCGCCTTCTGACAGAAATGACATGTTGGGCAAAAGTGGCTGTTTCGAAATACAACTTAGAAAGACTAAAGAAACAAACTGCTCCACTATGGACTGGATTCCCCAATGAAATGGAACTATTCTTAGATCACTGTAAGAAAACAGATCACCAAGGAATTATAGTTCAAGCGTTCTCGCGACGTGGTCCACGCGCATCGCCATCAAGCTGCCACAAAACTGCAGTATCACCGAAAGCAAAAGATAGGCAATTTTCGGAATCGCTTCTGGTCTCACACACGGCATCGTACCGTGGCATCAAAGATTCTACGAACATGAAGGCGGCGAAGAAACAGTCACATAGACGTATATTGTCGGACTCATTTACAGAAGATAAAGATAGGTCAAAAGACTGGATCCGGGGCCGTAAGAACCGAAAAGTGCCTCGCCATCATACGGGATATGCCAGGCCCACCAAGTCTGCACCTGTAGAACCTAGCAAATCACGTACCATGGGTTTTGAAGTGCTGGAAGATGAACTTGGAGAATCAGTTTCGGATACCGAGGAGGAGTGCGAAGAGATTTCAGGTAAATGTCGCATTTGATAAAAAAAAATGGTAAAGCATTGTGTCATAAAAATGACCTCGATCAAATGTATCTTTAATTTGAGAGCAAGTGTGCCATAACGGGTGGAGTGCAGGGCTCATGAGCCTAAGAACATTGTAAATCATGAGTTCGAGCCCCGTTTGTGTCCTTGGGCAAGGTACTTAATCCCAATTGCCTCGTCGTCGACCCAAGCAAAATCTGGGGAACTGTTATGAGATATAATTATTACAATCTAAGTGCTGATAGGGATGTGCGCATGGCATGGCCAGCAGCCACCTACATGAAGGGAAATGATTGTGACGATTTCCTGATGGCGACGTAACTAATGATAGGCAACAACGCGCGCGGAGGTCGTTTACAACGATAAAGCACAATATAAAAGCTCATTGTTATTTTGGAGGTGGGGGATTTGAAAGGCCTCTATTTGGAATCGAAATTCAAAGACACTGACAAAGTTTAGGTAAACAAATAATTATAGATGAACTTATTATTGCCAACTGAGTACAATAAAATCGTGTCCACATTTTCACCACCTTACTGGGGAAGCATTTTATTTCAGTGTTTTGTTAATATGCATTTTAAACTAGGATAAATGTTGTTTCTTTTGAAATTTGAAATTCAACTTAATTTAAACATTAACGTGGTATGTCTGCGACCTGCTTGATTGTTAAATGCTATAAAGTCATTACTTACCAGTTGCGATTGCACCATGGACCACTTCAGTAGTAGTGGTTAATTAATTCAGTCCAAAAGGAAGTCGCATCTTATTCCATAAAGTAACATCAACCTTTCGGGGGGGGGGGGAATCACATATGAAATGGATATGGGTGTAAGGCTATCGCTTCCAAACCCAGGGGCATTCGGTGACAGACGAATCCAAAAAAATAGGGGTCTTTGGGTGAGAGACGGCCAAAATGCCTCAAAATAGGGGTGTTTCGGGTGACAAATTTGCAGAATTTTCCAAACAATGTGGTCTTTTTAGAAATTGTTTTCAAAAATTTCACCCAAAATAGGTCTTTGGGTGACAGTGGTAAAATTTTCTAAAAATATGGGGCTTTGGGTGATCATTTTCAAAATATATTGGGTTTTTGTGTGACGTGACAGCGATGCTGAAAATGGGGATCTTAACAACCTTACATACGCGTCACCTCCAAGATGGTAGTGTCCCCCCCGGCATCAACCAAAACTATATCATACATTTACGACTTTGTTACACTCACACGTCAAAATTATCCAGTGTCGAAATTACCAGATGCAGTTACACTAAAGTTAACATCAGTAGCCTTAAAATGTGTAAAATATATTAATAGTGATAAACGTTATTGTATAACAATCATGTTTTTTCCTCCATGGTTCTTTTTTACAGGAAGAAAATTCTGATGTCGTCAAGATTAGAGTCAAGTTCGACACCGCAACACCTTTATTTAAAATTCTACATTCTCCATGAGGTGCAACGAGAGATTTCACATCAGGTGACGCTAAAATATCGAAAGTACTGATTTTTGCCCTGCTGTAAAGCTTTCCATCAAATAATATCCACATCTGAAAGGATTAAGCTGAGAAATTTTGAAATTTCTAATTTCGTATGGAAGCAAATAGGAAATTCAGTCTATGTTTTATATTGAAATATAAGCAAATCAAAATCACCCTTTTTCTCTCTTTAAAGACATTTCTGTAGCCAAATACAAGGTAAGAAATCTATTGAGTGTCTAATCTATATGAAATTACTACACAATATCCGGGTACCTCAAAATCTCTCGTTGCGCCTTTAAAGTCGACTTCAATAACCATGATAACAAACAAAATAAAACTTATCCAAGTTATTTAGTAATTAGTTATAATTATGTAAAATTCTGATCTGACATGTGCGTTAGTCAGGCATTTCTAAGCTAGTCCCTTCTAATCTGACTGAACTAGTTCATTGGGCCGGTGTGGAAGTAATTATAGTCCGCCGTACTCACAGTCCGTCTCAATGGTAAAGAATAAGGCACTCGATTCAGTTGACTCTTCACGCAACATTAGTTTCACGCTTTATTCAGTTGTTGTCTATGGAGCCAGGACTATGGTTCCTGGCGGACTATAAGTATTTTCACACCGGTTAACCTGCTCGACTTAATCAAAAGATTGTATTTGGTTAAAGGGACACAATGGCATGAAAAATATTCAGACATAAAGAAATGGACCTTACTGAAAATAATCACTTCCACAAATTTGAAAACAATTTAGATGTTTACATTCTGTAATTACGGTAAAATTCAAGCAAGAGTTCGTGGCAATTACTGCCACGGAAAAACGAGGTTTTGACATCCCTACCAGAATTTACAGTGTATCAAGCATGCTTTGTGACAATTCAAAAGCATTCAGACTGGGATTCAGACATTGTACTTCAGGCTTGTAGTAAGATATTGATCTGACAAGTGAAAGGTGGATTAGTTTATACCATGCGTAACAATCCTGGCTGAAAAGAAAATTGTGGTAAGGCCAAACAAAAATTGTTGTATTGGAGCAACCCGCCCGACCCTAATTTTGAAAATCAAGCCCTGTACAAAAGTATACCTACCCTAATTTTTTTATTGATTTTCAAAAACCTTATTTTTCAAGATGTTTTTACCCTTGATTTTTAACCGATTTTCTCAATATTTTTTGTGTTCTGGTGTAACTTTGGCAACTTCTCTTTAAGATTTTCAATAATAAGAGTCAAAGGTATCAATATTAATAACATTACATAGACTATGTGTGATGATTTGATGTAGTAATGCATTATTAAAAAAAAAGCCACCCCCTACCCTATTTGAAAATTTCTTGTTACTCCAATACAACCATTTTTTTTGGCCTAACTGCTAAATGTAAGATCCGCACATGTATGCAAATTAACGCTATTAGAGACTAGTACAGACTGAATGCAGGCTTGCTGTTTATTCCGTTGTTGTCTCCGCATCAAGACTAGCTGTGAATTCTTATATTCAACAACACCCAAAATTGTACCACTATATCGTATAAGTTTCAACTTTGGCGCATCTAATTGTGTTTGGTCTATTGCTTACGTGCCAATGTACATTTTAAATTGCATTTCCCAGTATAGATCGAATCCCACTTAGTTCAATCCCACTTGGTCCTGCAGTGTCCATGTGCCAATTCCGTCATGGCCAGTTCCATCATCGTCTAATCCTATCATTTTGTCCAAAATGAGCACGGAATAATTTATATTCCATTCTCATTGGCAAAATGGGATTGGACGAAATGGGATTGGACCAAGCTAGAATTGGACCAAGTGGAATTCCATATATTGGGAAGTACCTGGAAAAAGTACATTGGTTTACACATGTAAGCTATAATCCAAACACAACCCAGATGCGTAGTGTTACAATTCTAGCCTTGTCTAACAAGATTTAAAAGTGTTGATCATAAAAGTATGTTAATCCTTTAAGCATTTGGTATATGTTACAATAGAATGTTCAGTTTAGCACCGATATGAAACACTACATAATTCGTCACGAATCTTCCAAACAGGCCAATCGACCAAAAGTCACATTTCTCGGCGATTGAAGTTTTAGAGAATTATGAATTTGCATATCTAAAATTTGAAACATATTAGGAAAATTATTTTATGTGTACATTGTGGACATTGAAACGTTCTTCATTTTGAGCACGCTTTCCATTCAAGTATCCTTTGTTTTCCTTGTCAAATTTAATTACAAAGCGATTGGCCTGTTTGGAATAACTAACAAACGTCCCTTGTTTCTATGTCAAAGGATTCGAATGCGCATTCACCTGTTTGGCGTACTCAAAAGAGTCGATCGATCGCCTCAGACGGTGGTATTGAACATACATTTGCTTGTAGATGGCGCCAGAAATGGCTATGCTTTTGTACGATTTTCTTAGGCGTCATCTTCTCTTAGAGGCAAAATAATGTGCCAATGGACAAAGATGAGATTTTAAATTGTTTATTTTGTAATCAGAATTGATTTAATCAAATACTTAATACTTAATGAAAAATATATTACTTTAAACTGTAAATATACAGTTAAATAGAATGGAAACCTGTATTTTTTACGGGGTTTGTTGGAAGAACTGCTGTCAGGAATTTCTTGTAAAATTTACAGTATTATTCCTGTAAATCCTAATGCTCAATCATATAATTTAAAATTCACAATAATGTACGATAATGTTGAGACTCGAAAAAACATTACAGCATCGGCCCACATGTTGTGTAAGTACACTAAAGACATCAAAAATGTATGTCTAACGTTAAGTGGAAGAAGTTGCGATTTTTATGCTTGAAGGTGTATATTTTGATACTTTTTTGCAGAGAAAAAGGAATCATGGATCACTATTTTATAAAGAATAAAGCTTTATCTTACTATCAAGTCATTTATATTTGTATTCATTTTACAAGGCGTTCGGACGAAAATCATTTTAATTCTAAAGATCGACACATACAACACATAATGGGTTGGCGCAGCCGCGCAGCGTATCTTCCCTCTCGGGTCTCGGGTTCGATCCCCGGCAGGTGCTCGTTCTCGGTGGCTTTATGTGAATTTGGTTTCTTGATCCATACTCGTTCCCACAGTAGTCCACTCAATCTACGATATGACCTAGACAAAATTGCTACAGAAGATTTTCTTGCTGTAACCTGTTGTACAAACCCTCCCGAACAACATATCAAAAAGGTAGAAAAAAGGAAGCATGGCAAGACATGCTAATTTGCATAACACCTATGTGCCATTTTTGCCTATAATTTGGTTATTATTTAATATATTAAAAGAGGACGATCCGATTTAAGTAAATAAAGTTTTCATCTTGATAGAATGGTCTTCGCCCCTAAACCCCATCTGAAGAGTTTTGCGCTGATATTTCAACTCGTTTTCATGTGAGAGATAAAAACATGATTTTCTTAGCTCTATGTGTAAAATTAATATCGGTCGACCAAAATGGGGTACATTTTCTCTCATAACTTCCAAACCAAATATCCTTTATCCCTAAGATTTCACAGGGTAAATGAGAAAAAATAGTAGCTTTCTTCAAATACCAAAATGTTGACCACTTCCGGAAAATATTGGAGTACATGGGGACGATGCTATTAGCAAACAGGCCACGGCCCTTTAACTCTTGATTCTTTCTTGCTGTCCAACATGTCCCAACGTAGGACCCGAGGTACTTGAGGTCTAACATTTTTGAGTTGGGTACCGTGTTCACCTAGAGCAAACGCATAGCGCATGCGCGAACCGGGAAATTTGAGATCCCGGAAGTGGACGTTTTGAAACGTAAACAAAGCAAAAAAGTTCTACTGGCTGAGCCGAAAATATCGCAAATTATTATTGTTTGAAGCACGATCGAACAGAAGTAAGGGTGAAGATAGAAACATACATGTTATAGCTGTGTGCAAATTTAGTTACACGGCAAAGTTGTGTGAAATAAAAAGAAAACAAATGTTTTTATACCATGTAGTACACTTGAAAAATGTGTCGAAAAAGTGCACTTTTTTCGTCTTCAATTTTTAACAGAAACCGGCAAATTCAAAAAGCCATTTTTGGAAATTTGGGCTTCAAAATTATAGACTACCACTGCTACATTGTGCTTAAACTAAACCTCGTGCACAGTAGCCTGCATTTTTTAAGAGAAGTTCTGGATCAATTTGATGATGGGCCGATTCTGCCAGCATTGTAAAGTGCACACGGCAGCGCTATACGTTTGCATACGGAACTGCCTTCCTCTTCCGGCCATCCCGTTATCTACTGCTGAGATTGAATTGAATACTGACATTCGAGGTCTTCTTTTAGCATATCAAAAGGGGGAAATCCACAAAAGCCCAGTTTTGGTTCCACCCGGTGGTAGCTAGCAATGTCTAAATTAGGCCAATACCTGAGACTCAACTTCAAGTAATAAAACTTTTAAGTTTAAAAAACCTTAGGTTCTATTCTAGTCTGTCGATTGGAACTTCATGCCCTAGGCTACAATGTATACTAGTAAGCATAGTGATACACCGCGATCCATAGTTTACTAACAGGACTAGTCCAATCCATGTTCCACGTGTCGCAATCCCTTTGAATTAATCTTTTGATTGCCCACATTAGCTCACAAGTGATAGCGCGAAGTAGAAGTGAATCTTCAAATCAATTGGGGTTGCCAGTCCACTGGGGCACTCGGCCACATCCACCATCCAAGGCTAATTATTGAACATAAGCTAGCTGATGCAACTAGCTATTAGGTTAGTAGTAGCAGTGTATACTAGCTACATTTAGGGCTGAGGTACTAGTCTAGGTGGCTTAGTGTATTAAAACGCGGAAGCGAAAACGCTAGTGAATTAAGCAGCCTCAACAGATAAAACTGCCATGCGCATGTGTAATTTTGTTGAGTGCCAAATTCAGCCCAACAGACCTGTGTATTTCGTTGAGGCTGCCAATTTCACTATAGTCGTTTGCGCTTCGCGTTTCACACTGAGCCGTCGAGCGGATGCTACTAGTATATGTTATAGCCTCATCGCATACTAGGCCTCACACCCATGGCTAATGTACTAGCCTAGCTAGTGCTGATGTTACTATAGGCAGTTAGCTCCCTGATCAGTGACTTCACAAATCAGCATTTCTTGTACGACCACTCACTTTTAGTCAAAGTCGTAATTTAAAGCTTCCGGCACTTGATATCCGGGGGGGGCACTTACGTTGCGAACCAAGGAACTACATCGCACATCAGTTACCATCGCCTAACATTCTGCCGGGGTTAATGTCCCAGCCGGAGGCATGAGTCAAAAATGCCTATCCTACTAGGTTTGCTAGTCAATGTTCAATAATCATTAAAAAAAGTTCGCGTAGGCATAAATTAAAGGGGTTCGCTAGTCTAAATTCAAGGGTTCGCTAGTCATAATTAAAAAGGGGTTCGCATAGTCATTGAAAAGGGTTCGCTAGTACAAATTGAAAATGGCTGACTAATCATAATTTTAAATTCCACCATACAAGTCGATTGTTTTTCTGTTGTTTGCACAAGTCAAGTAAGACACCTTTTTCGTGTGGAGCGATGGACGGGCAGAAATTCGGTGTTTCCAGCCTGGCCTTTAATTATAACAGGATCCTCGATTCTGATACTAGCAAAACCCCTTCTTTATGATGAATACACAATTTTGAGCATTAACTTCACATTATAGCGTAAAAGGTGCTTGTTCCGATATATGTGTATTGTGTTCCCTCCTTGATATGAGAGCCTCCGGGCACTTGCACATCACCCCATCAAGTACCGTGGGAAACAAACTTCGTTTTGATGGTGGACGCAATAATCATGTTGCAAAGCCCTATTCAATACTGTGCTTTAATATTGATGGTTACCACTAAATGGCAGCTTTTTGTTTATATCTTAGGAATGAAATGGGATTGAGGGCTCATAATTTCAGGACAATGAGAAAAAATACTGCCTTTTCATCTGATAGAAATCGATACTACTTCCGGGTAAATTAGGGGGGGTCCCCACGCCGATAGTAACACGACACCTTTAATACACTTACCCGTACACAACTGTGCAAAATTTGAAAATTGCCGCCTTCTGTAAAAAGTGTTGTTATTCCTTTGAGAATTTTGTAATTGTCTGATGAAATTAGCTCTGTGTCACTTAAGGAAAAAGCTTGCACCTTGTTGATAAATATGCATATGCTGTAAACGCATGGATGCTTTCAAGTGCAGCATCAGAAATTAAAGGATTTTTCATGAAAAAAAGATTGCAAATTGGTTAAAAGTTCACTTTTGCCGTGCCCCACATATTGCAAACAGTCAACATTGGAAAAGGTCCACTTTTGCAAAGTCTACCCTCGCAGAAATTCTAGCGGTGGGCCTTGTTGAAAATGACGAAAGTCCCCGCTGGATTCCAAAGCTTCTTTTCAGTTGGACTCTTCACTGGTTATGTTGTTGCATGGATAACACAAAGACTTTTATATACTAGTGGGCCTAACGTGGGCAAGTCTTGCTGTTCTCCAAGGATAGTTTTACCATATTAGGGTTAATCTTGCACAATGTATGCCTATGTGAATTTTTGTAGTGGTGTTTTTGTACAATTTTCTGTTCAATGCATTTTGAAGGACTTTTTGGGGGGGATTGGGGCATGCCACACAAGACTCGGTCCTAAGCAAAAGATTGCTTACATTTTTTTTAAAGTGCCAACGTTTTGTTGATTTGTGCACTTTAGTGATTTAATGATTTTAGAAACTAATTCCATTTTGTGCTATGAAATTAACCAGTTCTACTTGATTCTGTGCTGTGGTTCAGACACATCAACCCAACTGAAATAAACAAAATAGCATGCACTATTTTGGGGCAGTATCCACTGTTTTGTAAGTTGTAATTGTTCTGTGAATAGGAGCCTGCTTTTTAGATAGTTGCATTTTCTTTTTCAGTTTTTTGGGTGGTTTTCCAATATTAACATTACTATGAAAAGCTATAGAACGCCATTTTTTGGTTCAGTAATTTCTTGTTACATCTTTAGAATGGCCTTATTTACTTACACACAAAATTGGATGCCAATTTAAATCAGCCTATCTAATTAGTGAGTTTAAATGTTGCTGCTTTGCTGTTTGAAATTTATTTTGGTTTGTTAGAGTTATATAGGAAAAAAAGAAAAGGATCAACACACTGAATGGTTCCACATCTTTTAACACTGAATCCTGTTTTATTTTCCATTTTATTTTTCTGCAAAGGATAAATGGAAAGAACTCATGGTAGCATTCAGCTCCATTCTCAAATTCGCTGCACCTGCTCCATTATGTTATCCTTTTCTTCTCAATTGCTGTTGGCTTTTGTGATGTGCAAGGTCTGTCACAGGTAGACCAGACAATCACGGTGTCTCGAAACATCAGACCTCGAAACATCCGACCTCAGACCTCGAAACATCAGACCCGGGGGAAAACAAAAAGTAAATCACCTCCGGTCTGATTTTCGAGGTCTATTTTTCTAGACACCCGGGGGATGTCTAGAAACATCAGACCATCGAAACAACAGACTCAGACCCGGAAGTGATTTTTTTTTTTGCCGAAGTCAACATTTTCTTCCGGGTCTGATTTTTCTATGTCTGGTATGTTTCGAAGACACCCGGGGTGGGAATTCTAGAAACATCAGACGGCTAGAACCATCAGACCTCAGAACCGGAAGTAGATTTACTTCCGGTCTGATGTTTCTAGGTCTGATTTTTCTAGACACCCGGGGGGGATGTCTAGAAACACAGACCTCGAAACATCAACCTCCGACCCGGAAGTGACTCAGAATGGGAGGAAATCTTATTTTCTGTACGAAGAGGCGGACACACTCTTCCCTTAAAACATGGGGAGACTGTCCCTGGATTGCCTAGTTACCCGTCTGAGAAGTTTTGTAAGTTAAAAAATGAAAAAACGTATAGAAACAAATCCTGCTATTCTTCCAGGTGTGACAAGGGGAGATTGCCCTGGACTTGGACCCCACTTTGACCAAATGGACGTGCGTTGCTAAATAAACCCATTTCACTACGTGCAGCCGCATCACCAAGCATATCATTTTACTCAACTCCAGTTCCACAAGCCCGCATTTCAATAAAGGTAGTTCCAAAGTTCCCCATTTTATAAATTAAACCTTAGCCTACCTAATCAGTTAGTTTTTTATTATTAACTTGCAATATTTAAATAGGGTCATCTCCTTATCACTATTTCCATTTAAAAAACAGTCTTGAAACCTAAATCCTACTCCAAACTTACATACCCCCCGCACTCACACCGTTTCGTAAAACGTTGGACATGAATTATTAAGTTTTACCAACAACTTTTAACCAAATTGTTCTCTACTAAACTTGCATGCATGGGAAAATGTGGTCTTAGAAGCGAACGTTTCAAAGGTTTGGCCCGTAAAGGGAGGACACCTCCTCCCACACCCAAAAGGCCATATCGTCCCTTTCTTTCGACTGGTCGGCCCCAATTAGCGGCCGAAAACCAGGGCAAATAACTCTCCGTGTCACGGCACGTTGAGGGTCTACTTGAATTTCAAAAAACAGACACCAGAAGTGAAAGGCTGACTTCGGGGAAACATTTTTGACTTCGAAGTCACATTTTACTTCCGGGTCTATGTTTCTAGGTCACTGATGTTTTTCTAGACACTCCCCGCCCGGGTGTGTAGAAACATCAGACATAAACATAGACCCGAAGTAAAATGTTGCTTCGGCAAAAACAAAAACACTTCCGGGTCTGAGGTCTGTTGTTCTAGGTCTGTTGTTTCTAGACATCCCCCCCGGGTGTCTAGAAACATCAGACCTAAAACATCAGACCCGGAAGTCACTTCACTTCCGGTCTTGATGTCTGAGTTTCGAGGTCTGATGTTTCTAGACATCCCCCCCGGGTGTCTAGAAACTTCAGACCTCGAAACATCATGCCCCCGATGAATTTACTTCCGGGTCGGATGTTTCGAGGTCTGAGGTCTGTTGTTTCGAGGTCTGAATGTTTCGAGACACCCGACAATACAGACAACAGTTGGCACCTCTTCGTTCTTCATTAATTTTGTGCCACACCACCCTATGAATTCACCCAGACTAGTTATTTGGATGTAACGCTGAAAACTGAGGGTATAACGACCCAAATAACGACACAGAGGTTCAGGGAGCTGGCGCTGCTTAAGGCCCTGACGGGTCCAGGGAAGACCCCAGTGTTGGTCCAAGGTTCAAATGCCATGCTGTTTTTGTCTTTCTTTTTTTTTTTTGGTGCAATTTGATCCTTATTTCAATGTCCACTCTTTCTCCATTTTTAGACCCCCGTCTGCTTGCACTCCCTCGTACCCAGCTGGCTACGTGCCTTAACATGTAAAGCGGGCCAACAATTTTGTCTGTAGTATGATGTGCTTAAGATGCAGAACTGACATATGACAGGTTTGATGTAGATATTTAAGGGCAACTGTGTCGAATTAGATTGTTTTTTTTTTAACACAAACAGGGCAAGGCAGAATTTATTCTTAGAAAACTGCTAAGTTTTCCAAATATTTCATGATTATCCTGAACAAGTAGGCATTCTACTGTGTAAAAATAGTAATAGTGCATATTACCAAAACTATTTGTGAAAAGGTAACGGGGCAGTGATCCACAACCTTGTTTCCCCCACCCTTAACTTACAAAAAGTTGAAATTTTTATATCATCTGAACTTTTAGTCTTATTAATCCATGTGTAGGCCGGGCCTACCTAGTGCAATTCAGTCGTGTATCTTTGAATTGGCATTTGTATTTTATCTGTCTGTAACGAACAGCAATTACAGCCCATGGCCAATGGACCGTGGAAAACAAAGAATTGTTCATAACAAAACTGCAAGATCACAATTAACTAAAATAGCAGGCTTTCTCAATGATGTGTAATACAACATGAATAAACAGGAAGTGCTGGAATCATTAAATGCACATTTAACACGAATGGCGCCTCTACTATACTCCATCTATCTTCCTCGAGTCAGTCACGTCAACACGTTCAGAACAGTTGTTTTGAGTGTAATATTTTCGCACCCGGTTTGTATGCGCGTGTGCGTACGTTGGCGCTTTGAATCAACGCTCTCGGTTTATGCTGCGAATGATGCATTACACACTGACGCACTGTCGAGGAATGATGGAAGCACTATAAAGCTAGGGGGCTGTATGACTACTATCTTGTGGTTTTATAGTGTTTATTCAGGAGAAAACCAATTTTTCCTCCACATAGTTTTCAGATTAGTATAATGTACAAATTAGACATAGCCCCTTAAAGATATTGTGGCGTAGTATTAAAAACTGTAAAAAGTGAAGGTGTGTTGTCAGGCTTTGAATTAACCATTTCAGATTTACATCTTTAAAAATTACATGCACATTGCGCAGTGTGAAAGTTACATGCACAGCTGATGTAAACATGCTACGATCATTAATTCAGACATGTACATTTAGGCTTTTGACAGCTCAAATTTTATTATTTCAACCATCCAATTACTTCTATGAAAAAAGCTAAAGTGAATATTCTACAGAATCAACAAATTTTTAATTTTCATGAACATGCACATTTGCAGGCAGGATACAAGGTTACTTGACAGAGATAAAGTGACATGCACCTGTGCCCCTGGGTAATATGTGCGAGCCTGTGGTGTGTATGCCAGGATCAAATGCACATTTGGTATCTAGGCGAACAGCCAGAGCTACTATACTCTGGTTCAATATTTCTTGGACAGTTTGGAACGTACGTCCCGCTTCCCTCCCCCCGCCACAACGGCGCACCAATCGTTATACTGTACCCGCAGAACAGCGACGAGCAACGCGCGCGTTTGTTATGTCCAAGACAAAGTATGGTCCCCGAGTATAGCATGCATCAGCCTAAGGGCGTCTTTTCCCAAATCAAGGTTTGCCAGTCCTAAGGTTTGTCATAATCAGGAAAAAGGGTTTGCAGTCATATAAAAAAGGGTGCTATTCACATAATAAAAAATCACTATTCATAATGGGTTAGGGTTTGGGTTAAATTTAAATTTAGACAAAATACAAAAACCCTTTTTAATTAGGCCCTATACAAGCACTTTTTTTCTTAATGACTCTATGACTAAGCGATCCTTATGACTAGGGATTTTAACCGCCTAGGCTAGGCTATGTATTAACCCTATATTCTGGTCGGGTGCTGTTAAGGCTAGTATGCACCAATGCTACCAATACTATCTATAGTGCATTCCTCAAGTCATCGACGTCAAGTGATCTTTGACGACAGTATGCGACACACATTACCAGGCCACAAGAAATACCTAGCCTGATTCTTGTGACGTCACTGGAGTCATGGAAGCTACATGCACTATAGCAACTGTAGCATGCAGGCATCAGCCAAGGCTAGTACATAGCCCTTTATATAGAGCCTAGTTTCTGCTGCACTGATGGCAGTGATGCTACTATAACCTTTACCAGCTCATCCCTAAATATCAGCCTAGTATGCACTGATGCTACTAATTGCCTACTAGTTAGTAGCAGCACCTACTTCTAACATAATAGCCCTGGATTGTTTGGGTGTGGGGATGGTTTGTAACCACTGACACAAATGACCCTGAATAATTACACTTTTATTATTGCAAACTTTAATTACGTAGAATTTTTTCACAGGGTCAATGTTGTGTCCAAAATGGCCACACCCGGTGGTTGGGTGGGGGGGGGGGGTGTGTTTAGTGACCAGGTTGACTGGGACCCCCCAATGAATCATGGATGCGCCATACTCAGGGGGGAAGGGTGTGAGGACCCCTCCCCCCCAAAAAACATACATCCCCAAAGTCCACTTTTTTTGCTCATTTTTTTCCATAGGTCCAAATTTTAAAGATAGTTTGACGATAAAAAAAGTCCACATTTGGTGATCAGATGTTCCAAAATAAAAAAAGACCTTTTAGGAGGTTAGGTCAACTTTTACCAAAACGGTCCACCTTTTCGAGGTTCCGCCCCACCCCAAATAAATCCTGGCGTATGACGTATTCAGTATTTGTAATGGTTGTATTCTATGGTTCCTATTGTTCACATGAAGTCCAATTGATTGAATAGATCTCCAGGCTACACTTAGAAGTTTAATCACTAAGGCTAAGTAGCATGCATGCGTTAGACCAAAGCTAGTCATGACTGCCTTGCCTACACAATCATGCTGCATGCCCAAACTTTGATCTGTTCACGGCAAGAATGCCCTCGAAATCCATTATTCAGTCCCCATTTCGTCATCATCAGTAGATAGCAGCCTCACCCGGAGTAGGCAGTCCGGATGCTCGTCGTCGTAAGTAGAACTGCTCACCGGATGCATGACAAGCTTTCCATATCCCACGCGCACGTATATTCACCGTCGCGTGAGCATTTTTACAATGTCGGGGCGGAAACGCCATCATCAATTTTGATCCAGATCTTCTCTTTACAAATGCAGGCTACTGTTGCACGAGGATTACATTAAGAACAATGTTAGCATTGCAGTCTATTACTTTGAAGCCCAAATTTCCAAAAATGGCTTTGAGATTTGCGATTTTTTTTGACGGTTGAAAATTGAGGCGAAAATTTTTGCACTTTTTTTGTCTTTTTTAATATTTTGAATTTTTGAGTATTTTAAAACTTTTATCATTTCTTTCTTTTTATTTCACACAATTTTTCGCCGTGTAACTAAATTTGAACGCTATAACATTATGTTTCGATTTTCACCTTCATCTCCGTTCGATCTTGCTTCAAAACATTATAATTTGTGATATTTTTCGGCTAAGCATATAGCTTCATTGCTTTGTTTACGTCCTCAACAGCCACTTCCGGTATCTCGAAATTCCCGGTTCACGCATGCGCTATGCGTTTGCTCCACCGTAGGTACCGTGTGTAGGTAGCCTGAATCCTTCCGTCGTTCAACATAATCGCAGGCCTGCGAGGGGGCTATGGTGACGACTGAAAAAATACGTTTCGAATAGGGGAGCGCTCTGTGGCTCTTGAAGAAGCACCACTTACCGGCGTACACTGTTGCGCTCGCGTATTAACAAACGTTGCGCGCATTAACTAGCGGGAACTTACGCTATCAATGGGCTGGATGAAAGTTTTTGTTTTGTGTGAAAGCTCAGTTTTCATGGGGTTTTGTCGTTTGTGTTTTTGTTTGTTTTTTTAGAGACTAATTTAATGTTACAGTTGCAATCTGTTCTTGATCTCTGATAATCGTTTTATTTATTTGATAATTAAATTTATTGTGTGTTGCATGGTATGTGTGTGTGGTCATATTACTTTCTAATTTAAACTTCTTTAGTTTTTAGTTTTTCAAGTTATAGCAAGTAGGTTATTTGAGTATTTATTTATTGATATTCAGTTATTTAGATTATTAATGTTCAGTTATTATATCAGTATTTATTTTGCCGAATTTATTTAGTTTATTAGTTATTTAATTATTTATTACTTTTTGGGG
>JAMKCH010014034.1:0-42293 GCA_023653785.1 Ophioderma brevispina | reverse complement strand
AATTGATCATATTCCACTTCAGGTAAATAGAGCAAAGGAAACGAGCAAAGAAAGTATGCAGATGTAAAAATGAGGTTAAATCAACAGATGTCATTTATTTCAAGATCGAGACAGTTGACATTACTATGACAAATTTGTCATAATGGTTCAGCAAGACAGAAATTTACTTGGGCCGAAATAAAATAGGGGAGACAGAGGACTAAAGTTAAGTGGTTGAACAAGGAATTTAATTTCAAAGAAGATAAGTGTGACTTTGAACTTGAGAGCATGTGTTGTTAGTGGAAAAAGAGAGGACTTGTGATCATTGAGAACGTAAAAATCGTGGTTCGAGCCCCACTGTGGTCAATGTGTAGTGTGTCCCTGGGCAAGATCGTAATCTCAAGTGCTCGACGACCCAAAGAATTTGGAGAGCTTAGGTTGAGACTAACAGGTGGCCTGCAGATTGAAACTAAAATATGTGATGATTTCCTAATAGCAGCGAATCTTAAGTAAAAGCGTATATAAATACCACATTTTTTTTTATTTATTGAGTGGATTCACAATCAAGGATCCAAACAACTGACACATTTTCCAATAAAATGGGGAAAGACAAGTTTGACAATTGTCAAAAATGGTCACTAAAATGACAGACTCAATAAACAAATGCCTTTCTAATAAGAGAAAGGGCAAGTGAGAAGTGTAGTAAGTAGTCATACAAATGGACACAATTGTGTGAATTTCCCAACCGTCCAAATAAATGACAGAAATTTCCCCCAAAATAAGTGTAGGGACGAAATGATAAATTCATCAAAAATGGTCCAATCAAATGACAGACGGACTCATTCCAAAAGGGGGGAGGGGGTAATGTGATGAATGTTGAAAAATTGTGACAACTTCTCACCAATGATTTAAACAAAATGGTCAATTTAAATACAGAATTTACTCTATATACAAGGAGGAGCTGGAAGTGGAAGAATGTTTTACGCAAGTCAATGATAGGACAGATTACATTTCCTATAACAAGGGAGGGCAAAATGATTAATTTGACAAGTCCAATCAAATGACCGATTTACTTCCAAAAAAAGAGTGACCAAGAGTGATGACTTTGTCAACATGGTCAATCACCAAACATTTAACTTTCAAATTACTATTGCCAAGACACAGTGAGGACTTTGTTTTGTGATGAATTCATCACCAAGGTTTCACACCACTAAAGGCTGCTCCCATTGTTCCTGCTACAAAAATGGCCGAAATGAAAACGTCATTTTCTCCTAAATTGAAAACATCTCAGACCTTAAAGCTAAACATTCTGCTTGAAGGTAATCATATTCTCCTACCCAATCAATCATGGAAATTAGGGTGTTATCCAAAAAATTTTCGAGCACTGGACCGTGAAGACAGCATGCACCGTGGACCCTGGAGGTCAGGACACTTTTTCCGCAGGTGTTCCCTGTAAGAATACGGTTAAAATTGGTTGTCGGATCAAAATTAACATATTCAATGGACAACCTTTTTTGATATTCCTACAGGATTTTATAATAATATTGATAGCAACATGATTTGCAACCCAGGTCTTGCAATTTCTCCAGTTTTTAGGGATACTTAGGAGAGGGTCAACCTAAAAAAACGCCTAATTGCAGTGGGGGATGACTTACCTGTTTCTCAAGTTATTTACTGGTGTAATCCTTAACCAACATTTTCAAAGCTGGAATTTTCACTCTAATCAGGTTCAGTAGTGCAAAGAGCTTGCCATGGGAAGAATGACTCAAAGGTGCAACAAGAGATTTCAAGTCGTCTATATTTTATGTGATATTAGTGGATTGCTATAGACTTGACACCCAATAGATTTCGTACCTTGTATTGGCTACAGAAATAACTCAAAATGAAACAAAAGTGGATTGTATATTAGTAATTCAATAGAACACATAGGCTGAATTTCCTATTTGCTTCGTATAGGAAATTTGAAGTTCACAGTTTTGTTAGCAACGAAACAGTTCTCACCTTCATCCTTCAGCTGGGGATATTTTTGGATAGAAAACTGTGACGACCAGTGCAAAAATCAGAATTTTCCACATTTTTAGGGGACACTGTTTGAAATCTCCGTGAACCTTTAGGTGTTTTACAAGGACCTTAATGACGCCAGTTGACCTTGACTTGAAATCTCTCAATACCCCACTATCCCCAGCCATTGATATCCAATAAATACATAAAAACAAGATAATAGGAAAAAGAATTAGTATTACTTGCCAGTGAACAGAGTTAGTATTAATTTTTAGAGTAAGAGATGATATACACCATTGTGTTTGGCGGGGGCGGGGGGGGGGCCATGCATATGACAATAAATAAATTGGAGACCATTGAGCTGTACATTTGCCTGACTATCAGATAAAGTGTTTACCAAAATAGTACACCCTATCTTTCATTCCTTAAATTTACTGCAAGCAAAGCAGGAAACAGGGAAAAGCACTTATGAGTAGTAATTGGGCTATTAAAGTGGGGTATTGACCAGCATTACCTGACCTAGATACACACAGTAGTTGTGTACTGGTATACATAGCATGAATCAAATTTACAACATCAAGCATTTTATTATCTTGCGTGATATTTACAAACCTTTGCATAATGATCTTGTGGTGATGGTGATCAGCAAAAGATTGCCAAATCACAGAAGCAATACTGCGCTTCCCGAGC
The DNA here is from genome assembly GCA_023653785.1 of Ophioderma brevispina. NCBI lineage: Eukaryota > Metazoa > Echinodermata > Ophiuroidea > Amphilepidida > Ophiodermatidae > Ophioderma > Ophioderma brevispina. The sequence goes on along the minus strand of JAMKCH010014034.1, from coordinate 39,623 downwards.
AGCCTTGTATCCATTCAAACGACGGATGACGGACACTCATTAAAACATCTTGATGGCTAAAGCCAGGAGATAAAATGTGGATTTGTTGGCATACGTGGGGTCAATGGGAATTGATGTCTCAATTATGCAAGTGGATGGGTAGTAATGGTGGGATTTAGTTGTAATGTTATACATCTAATCCAAGAAAGCAAATGCTCAGCCAAAAGGAAACAGTTCAGGACAAAAAAATGGGTTTGTACTTATACATACAGTGACATGAAAATGATCTGATGATCTGGGTGACCATATATATTGTATTATATATATATTATATATATTATAGATATATATATATAGATAATTAATATATATATATATATATATATCTATCCAAAAACTTTGGGGTTTATTTTCGAATACATGGTGAATGGAAGGTACTGCAACGTGCCAAGGGAATTGAAAACTTTACAGGCTATCAGTGAATGAATAGTGCAATCTATACGGTAAAAATATACTTTGCAGTCCTTGGACCACTTGAGGCACCTGTGGTTTGTGAATGATATGCCTTTGATCCTTGATCTTGAAATGTGACTTGACATGTGACCTTTGACCTCTAAACAAATGAGGGTTTTGTGGGGAGGCCTATATCCATAAACCAAGTTGGTTCCAAATGAAATTGGTCAATGTAATTTTCATGTACATCTTACAACTTGACATCAACATGAACCTTGACCTGTAGTGGCCTTGCTGATCTTTATCAACATTACTAAGACAGTGGTTTTAAAAGTTAGCTTTTCGATTTTGGGGTATTTTGTTTATTACGTGGCTTTTGGCCTATATTAATTTATGTAATTTCTGGTTCAAAGGTTGGAACTTCGATATGAGGTTTATTGGCATCCTAGTTGTTATTACTGTAATTCTGAGGACAGACTGTTACCACTCGTAAATATTCAACTTTTCAGAGCCACCCAAACTTCAAACAAGGTCGATGGGGATAAGTACTGAATTTTTTATTAAGAAGATTAATTCAAAGTTGTGTGACAAAGTAGCATGTCAACAAGTACTTTCCGTATTTAAAAATTAATGAAACCAAAGGAAATGGTTGTATTTTACAAAAAACATTTAAATTATACATTGTAACTCGCTATTATGATGAGACGGTAATGCATGTGTTGTAAACTTCCCAATATGTTTTTTATTCTTAACCCAAGATAATCTAATATGTAAAATCACGAAGCCAGAGTTTCGTCTAAATGGACAAAATTCGGACTGATGGGCAGGTTTCCTTTCAGTACCCCCGCACCCGTCGCCCACTCTAAAAATGAGGGATCCCACATTGCACCTTGATGTAACTCAAGTCTGGTTTTAAATTCATCGACAACAGACATCAACAGACTAAAACAACAACAGTGGACAAAGTGATCATTAATGTGTCTTCCTGCCTTAAGTCAGGCTACACATATGTTGTTTAGAAATTCTAGACAAACTTGTGTTTTGTAACTTTATGAGGTTAACTTGACATTTTAGCATTTAAAGAAACTCTAAATGTATACACATCAACATATGTTTAAATCTAAACGTATGATTATCTAAACACTAGTATTTACGTCAATTCGTAACATCTTCTGTCTAAATACGATTTTTTATTTATACTTACTTACTACTGGTTCATATTCAGAAAATAAAGTTAATGACCTTTGGGATCTAAAATAGCGCCACGAGATATACTACATTACGTGCAAAATTACCTTGTCTTAATGAACCTCATTTCTAGATCCCCATGAACCTTTCTTTCTCATCGAAAAAACTTCTGGTCAGCATCATTGCCTGCATAGTCCCCCCTACATGAATTCTTGATACAAAACTACTTTGGACATTTTCATTGCATACTTTGGAAAATATGATGACGTAGCACCATTACAAGAATGTATGATGAACAATGACACACACTCACACATTAAGATAAATCAAATTGCAGCCTGCCTGAAGAAAAAATGGTTATCAACACGGCACTTAAGAAATACTTAGATGACAAACACAATTAAAGAAAATCTAGATTAATGGGCCACCAAAAAGAACCCTTTGTATTTCATTTATGTGCATTAAAATAATTTCATATCCATCATATTTCATTATTTAAAAAAGGTGGATGGCCCGATTTAAGTATATCAAGTTTTCATCATCTTGATAGATTTTCCTTCACCCAAAACCCATTGTAAGTTTCGCGGCGATATTTCAACAACCGCGTTTTGAATGTATAGTAAAACGGTGTTTGTGAGCCCATAGTGGTAACTGTGAAAAAAATTAATATTGGTCGAACTTTCTGTAGACAAAAAACCAACATTTTGACCACTTCCGGTAAAAATCTGGGGTTCTGAGGGGACGAAGCTATTTTTGGATGGGCCATGGACCTTTCACCCTTCAGGGCCTCAATCCAATTCACAAACTCATTGACCTCCTGTAAGTTTTGACAGCATATATAAATAGGAGCAAATACTAATTCAGCCTGTTTTAAAACTGTGTGTTTCTACTGAGCAGTTGATTTGCGGTAAATACCGAAACTAACTGCAAGTGCGCGGTTACGGCCTTTCAGTAGAAACATGAAACGGTCACAAATTTTCGTCATGTCTTCTGCTTTGCCGCTCTCCGTCATTCACCTAAATAGGGTGAATGACGTCTTCGCAAACTAACCGGACCACGACTACAGTAGAACCATGCCACGCACAAATTTGCCACAAACAACCGGAAATTGAAGACTTATGGTGACGATTGGCTCCCACTGGAAGAAGTAAAATTACTATCTGCAGCTCAATAAACAACAATGTTTTCAAAGTTAGCATTTTAATTATTTTGCGTTTTTTACTCGTGCTTTCACTTAGGCCTTTGGTTAATTTTGTATATGTATTGCTAAAAATTTTGGTTGAGACTATATTTCGATCTAGTTCTTCGTTCTGTATTTTGGTGGTCAATCTGGTTTGTTTATGCAACGACCGATTCAACCCCACAGTTCATTCAAGTGCTTATACATACCTTTTAACAAGACTCTGCATTGTGTGATTATTCTTTTGATTCCTTATGCTCTACTCATGTGGAACCAACCTCCCAAAACATATTCAGTGATGCTCCCACCCTTTGTGTTTTAAGACATTGTGGAAATCATACTATTTCTTTGATGTGTAAATTTTTAAACCAATGTGTTTTGTCTACTCTTTTTTTTTGCATTTGTTTTGTAATGCACCTTGATATTCAAATGATTGGCGGTCAAGAATAATTTTTTTTATATATGTGTTGTGTGTAAGTGTGACCTGAATCATCCAGATCCTGAACATCACCTGATAAAATAATACCGCTCACGGACGAAAATACCGCATATACGACTTTTTACCCTCAGTAGAAACTGCCATGTAAATGGTAAATGGCCATGAAAATTCGGAAATAAAGCGGCGAAAAAAAATAAGTACCGGGTGAATGCATTATGCTCATTATAAGAACCGCAGTTATATTTGAAATTCAGTAAATGTAAAATCACACCTTTTTGGTTTTCACTTTGAAGGCTTTTCTTGTAACCAAAGACATAAGAAATCTATTTGTGGGTCTTTCTATATAATCACTACTAATGACACAATACAGGGTGGCCCCAAACTCTCTCGTTTGCACCATTACGTACATAAAAAAATTCATCTGATTAGAATGGGTCTTCACGCACTCCAAAACCACCCCGAATTTTAAGATTTGGCATATTTCTCAACAACCATTTTGGGTGAAAGTAAAAATTTGTTTTGTAATCCCATAGAGCACGTAAAAATAAATATTTGGTCAAAAAACAAATGGTGGCCTCTTTTCGCTCATAAAATCATCATTTACCTATTTCACAGGTAATGAGAAAAATAGTAGCTTTCTTCAGAATACCCAAATTTTGACCACTCTTCAGGTAAAATCTGGCATTCTGGAGACAAGGTTATTAGCAATCAAACCATGGCGCTTTAAGTCAATTTCCCCTGGCAGTTAATCACAAGAAAGATCGTCTTTTCTTATCTAAAACAAATGCTGTCCGCAGTGGTATGCATAGGCCCACCTAATGAAATCTTGGTTGCACTACTACTTAAATTGGGCTTTTCATACCTTGGACACCTTATATATAAGAATTATAGTTCCACCCTTAACAGATGGTAGGGATATTCCAAGGAAAGAAAAAATAAGACAATCACCACACATAAAAGCAAAATAAGGGTGGTGAGGGGGGGGCCCATAGCGTTCTCTGCTTTTTGTCGTTCTCGGCCAGCCTATAGAATGAAAAATGCTTATCAAACAGCACTTAGTATAATTAACTGAGCTGACAAACAAGGTTCAGAAAATTAGATTAAGGATGCACTCAAACGTTCCCTTTGGATTTTGATTTATTTGCATTAAAATAATTTCATTCCATCATTTTTAATATGTTACCCTTCAAGGGCCTCCTCCATTTCCTATCATGCAGTGGACCTCACCCTCCCGCGAGTTTTGACAGTATTAAGCCCTCCTTCCTTAGCATTACAGTCATATTCCCAAAGAAGCATCGTCGTTTGGCACCACTCTTCACTTTCCGACCATATGCCATGCCCCAAATGATACAGAAATCCTCTCAGGCATTTGAATAAGAGATGGGTGTAATTGAGTCAATCCCACAATGCACTCGTTTTGGGAGATTTTGCCTCAATAAGGTCAAGATACAAAATCCACCAAGTTTGAAAGGGTTAAAACACTGTACAACTACCAACAACAATCTGAGAGAAACAAAATGATCCCCCCACTTTGCAGCACTGCATTTGAATAGATTGGATCCTCTTTTCCCCATGCAATGTGGATCAGGGCCATGTAGTCAGTAGCATTTTTATTCCCCTGGCTTGAAAAACAGAGGAGGATTTTGCAATAGCGCGCATGTCCGTATATGTATATGTGTGTATGTATTTGTATGTGTGTGTGTGTTCCATTTTGGTTAGGTTTTTGCTTTTCATGTCTCCTTCCAAAAGTTTGGGTCTGATTTACACCAGACTTGGGGTTAAGGTGCAATAGGGATTCCTTCATGTGTGGATGATGTCAAAGGTCATCTGAGGTCATGTTGCAGACTGCCATCTTGCCAGGGGGTGATGCAAGTTTACTTGCAGTATTTTTGTGCCATGCAATGTTGCATTAGTAAGAAGGCATCTCCAAAACCACTGACTCGTGTGTTGTAGTAAAGGGGACATACCTGTGTACACAGGAATGGAGTGTTTGGACCAGACGGGAATTGCTACACCTCTACAGTGAGTCTGTCACCTTCACAAATCGCCGTACTTAAGGGTGTCATACATTAGGGGCTTGAACTCACAAGCTTTTGCATGTGGGTCGGGCACTTTATCCACTGGACCAGGCGCGTAGCCAGCCCGGTGGTTCTGAGGGGGCAACAAATGTCCCGATCACAAGCAAAAATTTCCCGGTCGCAGGGCAAATGAATCCGAAAAAGGGCTGATTTAACATGAATATCCGTGTTTTATTTCCTGACTATCCCTCAAGATTTTTTTCAGAGGGAGCACTCTGCCCCCCTTTGCCCCCACCTGGCTACGCCACTGCACTGGACCACATGAGCCCCAGTGTAATCTATCAGGGTTAAAAGGTTATGTCAAAAACTAAATGCAATTACCCCCATCACCACAAAGTGAAAAAAATAACATTCTGTTTAAAGTATCATTGTGTAAATATTTCTCCCCTGTTTTTGTTAGTATAATTTGAGAAAAATCACCAAAATCAGTCACATCTAGCTTAAGTAAAATTTCAAATAAATTTGACTCCCCACATTGATAATAGAGATTTTCTCTGAGCATACATGATCAAAGTTTCTGTTGATCACTATTTGTGAACTTCAGTTCAACCAGCAATGATAATACTATGGAAACTCTGACACATATGCCACATATGGTGCCTTGTCATTGCCAAGTAATAACACATGGGCATAGATTACCTGTGTAAGAGACTACAAACAGAATTGTCCTTTTTTCTAAATCAAGGTTTTAAAATTCACGACCGAAAATACCTGCCTGCAACACAATACCAATGTGACAACTGATCCATATGGCCACATAATACTCTCAGCAATAAAAATACTTTATAGTGTTGACCTCATAGTAATTTACTCTGAAAGGAAGCTGGCTAAATATTTCCCTAGGAAAGCGTTTACATTGCCACTTAAGTGTAATTGTGTCTGAAGTAATCGGAACAGGGCTGCATTCTCTCAAAATTCGGATCAATCATCTGCCCCAGTGTGAAAAGCTCTAATAACTGCTTGACAAGTATTTGCTGATTGGCTGAAATCAATGGCAATTTATTTGTTGAGCCAATCAATGACACTGTATCAAATGAGATGTCCCTGAAAAAATATTGGAGGAAATTATTTAGAAGAGCTATTGTAAATGGTTAATGAAATGAAAAAGAAGTGTAATTAGCCAATCAGAATGCTGCTCAGGATTATATATATATGTACTCTAAAGTCAGTTATTTAAGACATGAACTTTTAATATTAATGTAATTTCTGAGAAGATTATGGTGAAGCGAGTTTGATTCTGTAGTAGATTTCAAAATGAGTGCGACCTTAAGAAAGTTTAGGTATGTCCATTTACCATAGGAGGTAAGAGGATTTATTTAATGCCACAGAGTTAAAAAGTTTATAGTCAGATTTTTTATTCCTGTAGTTCATTAAAAGTTTTCGGGGGGCTGTGTCAACGATTCCATTGTTCTTGAGAGGTTGTATGCTTACCAATAATACAAATAGAAATTCGAGTATTGTCAGTACCGATCAGGATTAGGCCATAATTCAAACAAATGTCCCTTTTCACACGAAGCAAATGTTACAAGGCACAGTGCACTGCATGATTTCCAAAAAACTAAACTGAACAAAACTTGAAGCATTCAACATAAGAAAATTACATGAATAAGTAATTAGGACTAACCCAAGTTCTTTTAGTCAATAAGGAATAATTAAATTGATACGTTAATATCATTGTTCTTGCTCCGAAATTATCCAATGGTCCATCCAATCATTTATCTATATAGACAAATCCGACCAGCCAAATGGTGGTCAGAATTGATCCCGCATTACTGGGGGGCACAAACCCCAAAAACCTACCCCCAAATCTTTCGGAAAAACGAAGTCTGTACCACGCTTGATTAAGTGAATCAAACCGTAACATTCAAATGCACATTTGGGTGAATTGAATTTCAAGCAGATGCACCCCAGCGATGGCTGCCAGTGGGGTTGGAATGTGTCAAACCGGAGATTCGTGTTGTATATAAAGTTATTGAGTTTTGGTCAGTCATAACGAACTACAATAAATACGTGGCCTAATCCTCAACGTTAAGAGTTTCACCCAGCGTCGATGTTCATGGCATTTTATCCTTTCTTTGATTGACACCAACAAACGGAATCGATAGAGTGTCTCAAACTTTACGACAATCAGTGCAATTGATATGGTTACGAAGCTTTATAAATTCGATACAAAAAAGTTCATGTTACAATGGGTTAAAGCATCTTACTCTGTTGAACCAAAGTTAAAGCCTTTCAGTGTAAGACGGCTTTTTAGTTTTGGGTTTCCACCATCCCCTCCACATTAATTCGTCCCATCGAACAATATGCGTTACTGACAGGAATAAAAAATCAGACTATAGTAGTTTAGTTGAGTGTCCTATCAATGAATGTACATTATAGCTATGCTGGATGACGATTTATTTGATCCTGTGATACTTTAACGATTCAACGAGGGTTTAAATGAAGTTCAGGATGAAATATTAACAATATTATTATTTGAAACCAATTTACCTTTGACACTGATTAAAATTTATTCCTGTCACAGCATAGGTGAGATAATGCATTCTTTTATATCAATACAAACTCCAAACTTTGCAATCTTTGCAGGAGATTAGCACAAAGCGGATTGTGAGTTCTTTGAGATCCCAGCCAACAAGGTATTGGTCTTTTATCATTAACAGCCCGTAAGAAATGAATCAACCAGTTTTCAAGTTAAGCCGATTAGTGTTCAGTAACTTTGTATAATAGCCACAATACGTATTGTAATGGAATCAACACCACACCATGGAAATATGCATGAAATCTCACTTAATTTTAAAATCTACTATAGTAATGATATTGGTTGCAATATTTTTTCAATTGAAGCCGAATGAAGATCAATTTAAATTAAATAGCTAGTGAATTCATGTTGATTTAAGTATCCATATGTTGCAAACAAATGATGTGACTTATTGTTGAGGTGATAGTGGCCAGTAGTTAGTAGTTAGTCTATTTGGGGCTCATGATTCAGATGGTTGTGGGTTCAAGCCCCATCTGAGACAGTGTGTTGTGTCCTTGGCAAGACAATTTTACATATGCCAATTGCCTACCTCATATCTGAGGGAAGGATCTAATATTTCTGCAATATTTTTTCCCACATATTTGGTTTGACTGAGGCATTTTTGCATCACCTGCTAAAGGCAGGAAGACACATAAGGAGAACTTTAGCCATGTTGTACAAGAGGCCTCAGGCGTTTGTTCGGTTTTTGGATGCCGTGCTTCGTCTTCTTTCTTTCTGGCCAACATTTCAAATGCGTCTAGCTCACGTAATGGTGTGCGTATTCTGAACAGACTTACACCAAATAACCGCGACCCGTCCCATTTAGTTCCCATGCCATGGGCCCCTGTCTGACCTTTGACCGGGCCACAGCAGTCAAATATGTAATTTAATGTTAAAATTCTCTTCTAAGCAGACGCGATATCAACTACACTGTTCAGAGGAACCCATGACATGTGCTTTCTATGGGTGGTTCAGGGATAAGAGTACAAAGGTCATTAAAGGGGTCATTTCCGGTTTGAAGCCAAAAATTGTGAAATATATTCAAAAAACATCGCCTGTTGGTCCTTACAAATTACGTAACTGAGTGACGTCATTAGAGCGCACATGTATGTCCAGGCGGGTCTTCGGGTGGTCCACCGATTTAGGATCGAAGGTCATTACGGGTGGCACTCCAGTCAAAAAACACTAAAATATTAAAAAATATTTCAAAATGTCAATCTCAAAACCAAAACATAGTACAGTGATTAAATTCAGCTGTGCATTCATGGTACTGGTTGTATGCAAGGATTTTGATTGGAGGTCAAAGGTCATTAAGGTCATTCCGGTTTTAAGGTCAATAATTTCAGAATTTTTAAAAAAAGAAAAAACCTAAAAAATTAAATTTTTTATTTGCATTGAAACAAGATTTTGTGTGTACACAAAGGTTTTTTTTATACCGGGATTAAAGGTCATAAGGGGTTCAAATGGTAAGTTTTGCCAAAAAAAAAAATGCTTAGAGAAAGAAGACCAAAATGGATTATTCAGGCTATAGAGGACAGATAAAGCCCGTTATTAATACAGTGATGTAACATTAATAGTAGAAGGGTATATGATAGTTTGACCCAAGGTTCAGGTCAAGGTCAAGGTCAAAATTTACAAACAACTCGATTGAACTGAAATTGACAGGAAAAATCCTCCTCATATCGTAAATAAGAAAACCTTACAGTTGACCCTATTTCGGACCCAGGGGGTACGTATAGCGGTGCAAAGGTCGTCAAATACTGAAATGCTTCGGTTAGTTGAAACGCCAACTTTCAACACTTCAACTGCGTCTAGCTCAGTCATTGTTTTGACCTTATTGTGCCCAGACTTTACATCAAATGACCGCTGACTTGGACCATTATGTCACGTGACATTGGACCCGTCTGACCTTTGACCTGCCACAGGGTCAAATATGTAATTTCATGTTACAAATTATCTTTTTACAGCATTACGCCGATATCAACTAAAATGGTTCAGAGGAACCATCGACACTTGCTTCATATAGGCTGTTCAGGGATAAGGAAGTCAAAGGGCATTAAGGGGGTCATTTACGGTTTGAAAGCCAACATGTGAAAATATTCAAAAATCGCTTTTTGTCCTTACAAATTATCGTAACCCGAGTGACGTCATTTCGAGCACATGTATTTGTTACCAGGAGGTTTCGGTGTCCACAGTTTTAGGATTCGAAGGTCATTAAGGGCTCACTCCGGTCAAAAACCAAAAAAATATTCCAAAATATTCAAAAATGTTAATCTCAAAACAAAACATAGTACAGTGACTTAAATCAGATTTGCAGTATGTTACCCTGGTGTATGAACGCTATTTTTATTTTGGAGGTCAAAGGTCTTTAGGTCATTTCCGGTTTAAGGTCAATAATTTCAGAAATTTTTATCCCGACTTAAGCATAGTAGAATTTTTTATTTGCTTGTAACAATGCATTTCGTTCGTGTACACGGGTTTTTTATACCGAGATCAAAGGGTCATTAAGGGGGCAAAGTTCATTTTTGCCCACAAGTGCTAAAAATAAGACAAAATGGATTTATCTCGGCCTATAGAGGACAAATAAAGCCGTTATACTTACAGTGATGTAACATTACAGTAGAAAAGAAGAGTTATGATAGTCTCGAACCCCAAAGGTCAAAGTTCAAGGTCAAAGGTTAAAAATTTAAACAAACAAGCTCCGATGAACTGAAATTTGCAGGAGTAGTATTGTGATATCGTAAAATACGACAAAATAGTTGACCCTCCTAACCGTGGACCCAGGGGTTCACGTATAGAGGTGCCAAAGGTCAAATCCTGACATGCGTGGATTTAGTCTGAAACTCAATGATAACGTTCCTCATAACGTTGTTAAACAAGTAGGTTAAAAAAAATACATTTAATGAATGGTGACATATTGGTGAAGTTAAAGGGGTCAATAGGTCAAGTCACCTCAAGGCGTCATTGAGGGGATCACCATCCATTGCCCACTACGGCCCCGTCTTGTAATTAGATCTGTCCCAGGTCTAGGTTGTAGTCTGTTGATGATGTGTGTTGATTGTTGTTTTGTTGCTGTTTGACAAAAGGGTTAAAACATTTTCCTTAATATCACATACCTCAATGGATTTAAACCAACTTGGAGTTGTATAGGTGCAAACTGGGATCCCTCATTTGGTTCATTGTTGATGAGGTCAAAGGTCACATACCAGGTCAACATTCCAAGGTCAAAGGTCCGTGAGGTCAAGTTGTTAAAATAGTCTGAAAAATAAAATTGACCTCCAATTGAAAATTTGACGTTCCAATTGGAACCAAAAATGGTTTTATGGATAATAATCAAACCCTCTTGTTTATAAGGTCAACGGTCACATATCAATGGTCTAGGTCTAGAGGCTATCATCACAACCCACGACGGCAGTTGCACTAGTGCGTCAAGGACTGAATGTATTTTTTTTTAATTTCAAACAAATCCATAAAATATTTTGGTTACATTCACCTTCATGCTTAGCTATAACACCGTGGCTCCCATGGGCTGGATGTACACAAAATCAAAATGATAAATAAAATTCAAGGGAAACTTGCTATTGACCTTTTGTCCAGTCTTGGACTATAATGCATTAAGTGTTTTTTGCGAGTCTACAGGTAATGCTTTAATGAGAGGATATGCCAATAACACACTCAAGGCATTCACCATTACAAATTGGGTGAAGAACGTGAAGGAAACTAGTAGTTTTAATCAAATGTCACCTTGAACTTGAAGCCACTAGAGATAAAAACGGAGTGGGTGGGTATGGGAGGCCTTTCTTAAGTGTTGATTTGATGCAATCAGTGGGATTTCTTCGCTATTACTCTGATATAGGGTACACAATAAACATATATGTCGGGTTTGTATTAGAGAGGAGGATTGTTGAACCAAAATGCGTAAAACGTTGATGAGAAATTGCTTTTGAGAAAATGGCAAAATTGTAGGTCGGTATGCATCATGTACTAGATAAAAAGGATTAAATCATATAAAATTAGATAGCACTTGAATTGTCTTGTAGCAATGCAATGACCATTGATTAAACCAGATAAAATTCAATGATAATGTTATCCTCAGTAGGAATGCACACAAAATTGATTTTTTCACTTGATTTACTATATGACATTGTTGAAGTTTCATTTATCATGTTGGTGGCCAATGGTTTGCACCTTGTTGGTGTATAGCGGAGGCTATAAGGTACTAGCTTTGTGCACAGGGTGCGGACCTGATCATTTATTGCAATCGGCCATTTTGGATTTTGACCAATTATTCTATATTTTGTCGATTCGAAACCAAGGGGGGGGGACGAATTTTTCTTAATTTTTTAGAATCTCAAATTATCCTTATCCAATTATATTATATGAAAAACTTGTAAATAGCTTGTCTTTCTACTTAATTTTCTTTTGATGACTATTTTTGTGAGCACCTGAAAACAATAGTACACGGCTGCCATCTTGGATTTTCAGCCAACTTTTCATTAACCTAACCCGGGACCGGGTCGTTTTGCCGGCCGACGGCCAAAGAAAGAAGGGCAATTATTTTATTTTTAACGGCCCAGATGAAACGAGAGCCAAAGTTTGGGTTTCATTGCATCTCGGCCCGTTTCCCGGCACCGGACTAAGTAGCGTAAAGTCAATATAGTCAATAACGCCCAGATGCAACGAAAACACTCGCGTCATTTTCCCGGAAGGACGTCCCAGATGCAAACGAAAAATCGCGTTCATTTCCTGGAAGAAGGCCCAGATGCAACGAAAAACATCGCGCCATTTTACGGAAGAAGTCCCAGATGTAACGAAGAACATCGCGTGCGAATGCCATAAAAAACAGGGATTAATAAACTAAATACAAAAATAAATAAATAAATAATGGATGCGTACTGCCACACTGATGCTGCATTTTGAAATTTGTGCTTATGTTTCGACAGTCGTGAGAGGCGCTATTACGATACATCATTAGTCTTTGCGTGGCGCTCTTATGTACGTTCATGCTCGGTTTACGTCATGAATACGTTGATGCATAATTAAAAAAATGGCTTATCGAAAATGGTGGCGCTATCACCATCGAAATCGAACGAAATGTCTATGGGCATTTGTACACAGTGTCATCCGCCTGACATGATGAAAAGTCATTTGCGCCTTCTGCGGGGCAAACGTCCGAAATGCCAGTGAAAACGCATGCATCATTTTCAGTGATGACGCCCCAAATGCAACGAGGAATCTCGCCGGCATTTTAACCCTAACACGGACCGGCCCAAATGCAACGAGGAACATCACGTCATTTTCCGTAAAGACGGCCCAAATGCACGAGGAACATCGCGTCCATTTTCCGTTAATTAAGACGGCCCAGATGCCAATGAGGCCCAATGAGAGTCATTCTGCACGACCAAAAAATAGGTTGTTGACAGGCCGAGATGCAACACGAAAAACATTTTTCCGACCGGTACCACGTTTTAGTTGGCTCTCATTGCCTATCGGCCGTGTTAGGGTTTAATTTGCAAGTGTTTGTTGCATTTTGAAACCATGGACAAATTTTTTCTTCTTATTTCAGCCCACAGTAATCTGTGACCAATTATCTTTCATATAAACACGTTAAATGCTTGTTTAACTAGTTATAATTTTTTGAATAAAATGACGAGCCGTCTAGTCACGAAACATGTGTGTGTATCTATGCCCTTGTAGGGAGATCTTCTTTTTTTCCCTATCAGAGAACTCCTCATTGGATTCATTACAAACCAATGGTGATAGATTGGCCTCTGACAATCGGCCATGGGACAGGTAGTTAGTTCCGATTTACCAGAGATACCATAAGCAGGCCCTCAAAGGGAAACTTTGACTTGGATTGTACCATGCTACTGAAAAAAAATCTGCCCCAGACTGATCTAACTAAAAAGGGGGTTATTCTTCCGAGTACACCTGGCCATCAAGGACAAAGAAATTGATTATCAAGTAGGGCATAAGTGGAAATATTCGTGAGGTTTTTATTTTTCAGCGATTTCGCGAAACGTGAACATAAAAACGCGCAAAAAAAAACTCACAGAAAATAAACTTTCCAATAGATTTTGTATTACATATGAGGTCAAAACCGTGAAATTAAATTCTCGCGCACTTGGCACAACTGTTAATCGCGAAAATATCTGAAGAGGAAATTCCACTTATACAGTACTGGAATTTACCAATAGGAGATTGGGAAACTGAAACTAATGGAATTGTTATGCAATACAAAACAGCAACCTGTCAAAATTTCAACATTTATTGTTTGAGGCAAGATAGTCTTGTACAAGGCATTCTTATTTTCCTTTTTTTACACTGAAAATTTGCAACATATATATTGCATAACACAAAGTGCACGGTTACTGTGTATCCAATGGAGGTGCACCAAGACAGAGAGCCATGTGGGATAAATTATGATCCCATTCGAAGTTAGCCCGATGTGGCATGCCAGACTAGATAACACTATAATACATTCTTAAACAGCTGTGAAAATGTAAGCAATTTCATTGGTTGATGACCGGGTTTAATTCATTTAATTGAACCCAGGTAGTACGCGCTGCGCATTGAAGTTATTTTTAGGTTGAAGCGCTCGCGTCATACCGCGTTTTTCTACTTTCGCGCGCCTACCTACGTTGCGTCTCGTTGCGTATGATCGTTGTGTTGAACGGGTTGTTCGATTGTTGTCACTGGGTGGTGGCAGTCCTTTCTTGCTGTATTTAAGCCGTAAAGCATCGCGAAATTGGGTTAAAGATTACCTTAACTGATAAAGCTGTTTAAGAATGAGAATAAAGGTATGATTTTGGGAACCGGTACTCTCTTTAAGACAAATTGAACCCGGCGACACCATTATTTTTTGTGTGGAAGAACTCGGCCTCCGGCCTCGTTCTTCCACTTAAAATAATGGTATCGCCTTGGGTTCAATTCGTCGTAAAGAGAGTACCGGTTCCCAAAATCATACATTTATTCTCTAAATTGCCATACAACATTATAATACAATTGCTGTACAATTTCTGTTTCTACAAGAGTACAATGGCTATGATGTTTCTAGGTAAGCGGAAGCCTATTTTTTACTCCGTCACACATAACACGAATCACTCACCAGGGAGGCTCCCCTCACGTCTTGTTCATTCTATATTTAATACAATCTGATGGTCCTATGCAACTGCCCAGGACACATGACACACAATAGCTCGTAGTCATTGGGCTACAATGTTGCTCTTACATGTCAATCACAAATAGAGCATCCTTGATTGGCGATATATATTCAACTAACTCATAAACGGCCATATAGAAAAGCACCCCCCCTCCCCAAAAGAAATTCCTGCAATTACAAGAAAAATTTCTTGAAATACATAAAACACAGCTTTTCAATTTCAACAAGGCAGTCTGACCATCACCGAGCTAAACCACAGACAGGTGTGTTGGGACTTGGACACTAAAAATAGCTAACTATGATTTCAGCTGTTAAGTACAGACCCGTATGCAGGGAGTGTGCAGGGTGTGTGGTCGCACCCCCCTAAATTCCACAAAAGGGTCAAAAGGTACACTTTTTGCTAAATATTTTGATTAAAAGGTCCAAAATTAAGAACAGTTTTGACTTACTGGTGATGAAATGTTCAAGAAGTAAAAAAGGACCATTTTAGGGGGTTAGGTCCACTTTCCCCAGAAAGGGTTTACTTTTTCGAAGTCCCGCTCTCCCCAAAATAAATCCTGCATATGGCCCTGGTTAAGTACAATCCTTTTGGTAAAAAAATTAGTTTTGCTTTTATAGTTAAGCATTCGCTAGTGAAATAATTCAGATTCAGACTGACTTGAACAAGACTAGAGCCAAGATCACTTTCTGGCAGACTCCATTTCTAACTATATTGCAAGGACATCTTACATAACTCAGTTCCCATATGGGACCATGTTATGCCCTGAACCAGTAATCTGGTCATCTCAGTGACAGATCAAAATCCCAATGGGAGTCTTGAGCTGCCAAAGAGAAATTGGCATGTTTTAAGGCAATGGTCATAATATGGAGTTCTCTCTGTATACATGCTCATTCATCTGAGATAGTTCATCTACAAATTGAATTCAATCTACAATCTTGCTCAGCAGTCCTAGGAACACTTGTTAATATTGGGCAGCTATACAAGAGATATAGGCGTGCCATGCTAGATGGTTCACCATGGTAACCATATGTTGAAATGCTGCTTGACCATGGCCAACTGTCAACCACAGGTTTAACCATGGCAAACGTCAAACTATGGTTTACCATGGTGAACCTATGGTTGTGACAGGGTCCCATGGTCAAGGATGGTCATTTTCATTTAATCATGTTTGGACCATGGTCATTGAGGGGGGGGGGGGCATGCGTTGACCAATGTCAACCATAGGTTCAACCATGGTCAACCATATAGGACTGTGATGCCATTGGGCCATTTCGGTCACGTTGTGACCAAAAACCGGCGATTTTTACTTTCAGCCAATGCTGTTTGTCAACGTAACCAATCTGTTATTACTTTTTACATGATTAATATCCTCATCCAAAACCTAACCAAAAATAATGTGTTCCCACTTTGGTAGATGGTTATTTTGTCGTAGTGCCCCCAAAAGTTTGGTTCACATGTGTGGACCTTTGATGGTCACAACATGACCGAAACTCTTTATTTCTCCCAATGACAAAAGAACCAATCAAGTAAAGTGGAATAGTATTTTTGGTTAGGCTTGACTCAATGTTATTAATTATGTAAAAAAAAACGATTGTTATTTTGACACCAACAGGCATTGGGTTGAAAATAAAAAATCGCGGTTGTGTCACAACGTGAACGAGAATGGCCCCATTCTCTAAACCTATGGTGGACAATGTAAAAGCACAGTGGGGTCAGGTCAAGCACAAGTTTACCATGGTTGACATGATATTCTCCCATCGTGTCACTCTAGCTACTTTTCCGAAGGTTAGTGGCATTAATGAGGGATGTGATGGATGGAAATTAAAATTCAACGCTAAATCCTATTGAAACTTATATTCCGATAGCACCAGAAAAATCAGTATGTGCTATAACGCTCAAAACATTCTGACTAATCATATTTGGCTTAATAGTATTCATGTAAACAGGTGAGTGAAACGATACTGACTTTTGAGGGCTTGAGCACCGTTGGTTTTGGATACGAGGGGACACAAAAAAGTCTTTGTTACTCCTTATGTATACATGAAAGGCCGAGATTATCTCAGGGCGGAAGCAGGTGAATTGAGACACATATCTGCTCCGCTCCCAAGTTACTCAACGCTGTCCAAAACTTTTCCTGCGGTGAAACGATGGGTTTTGATCTATATAGCATGGTTTGACATTTGTTGGGCCCCCCCAAGGCAGGATTGTAAATAATAGCAGCGAGTTGACAAAGTGTAAGCTAGTGTATCGTGCTTATGTAACAATGATTGAGGGGGAGGAACGAAATGTAAAGGAGGGTTCCACAATTATGACATTGTGAAAGCGCTTAGGGCCCAATAGCATAAGGCGCTATAAAATCTCTGCTATTATTTTATATTATTATTTTATTATTAAGATTGAAGTTGCCTAAGTAACCTGTTATCTGAGGCATCTAACCACGGGTAACACCCCATTGCAAATGCAACCTGTGTTATAGTTTCAGCTGGGTTGTAAAGTGGACTTTGATTACTTTGAATCAGCAGCACTGGAATATAATGCCATATGATGAGGGATGTCCTTATTCAATATCCTCTCGGGGAACCATTTAATCCAAATGATATGGATGCAAACTTGTTCTACAGTGAGTATCAGCAAAATTATCAATGGCTCTCTGCATTGAGAAATGCAGGTAAAAATCTCAAAATGGCCAAAATGCAGAAAACCTCTTTTTGCACTAAACTCTTGGTATGTGCTATCAAATATTGCAAAGTTTCAGTGAAATTCATTCGCTGGTTCAAAAACTACAGGGCCAAACAAGTGCTCCTTTGCAATGACCTCAGACAATCTTGTCAAAAAAATGATTGCCCTCCCCATGCAAAGTCGATTGGAGGCATGTCATCAGTAACAATGTTGTGTCATACAACATCTATTTGAAGGGAAAGTTGGAAGGGATATGGCTTTTGCTTCCAGCTATCTTGAAAATATTATCTGAAAACTCTTAAAGTGTGCGTGTGGTAACAGAAATAGTCTAATTTGGGTTAAGTGTTCCATCAAATTTAGTTTAAGATCGTAGCTATTGTGCTGCATACACATTTATGTAACATGCTGCCCCCATTGACTGACCAACATAACATTCCCTTACACCCTGTACATAGCATGCTGCAGTACCAGTCTGTGTCTGCCTCCGCATCCCTTGGAGGCCCTACCATTCCTTTGATAATAAGTCTGGTACTAGATGCATTATTAAAATGTCTTGTTTATTTGAGCTTGTCAAATCTGGTCATTTCATTTCATAGTTTGACACCTGTGTTGTAATTATGTTGACAATATAGATGTAGCAAATTGACAATGTCAATCACAACAACCTTGTGTTTAAAAGTAATTTACTTAAGACGACTGTCCGAAGTTCACAAAACTTTCGACCATTAATAACATGAAAAATAGTAATAAAGCTGTAGTGACATATAGTTCATAAGCAGTAGTTGTTCAAGTAAGCTCAGGGCAATGGTTTTCAAAGGGACTGGTCGTTAGGCCAAGAATTTATCAAATTAAGGGGCCTCAATCTCTAAGTAAGTACACACCCAATGCGTATATAGAAGATGAAGCTTTGAGGCTTCAAATTTTCATGAAATTAACAATAAACATGTCTCATAAGTAATGCAGATGCATAAGTAATTGTTTGAAGAGTCGCTGGATTCGCTTTATGAATGCCCACTAATATTGTATCTGCACTGTAGTCTAAGTTCACATGTCAAAAGTACAAACAAGGTCATGCTCATCATTTTGATAATGGTTTTTTATTAAATTTTGGTGAGTCGCCAATGTTTGTCAGGGTCAATGTTGCTAAATTTTGGAATGCATTTGGTTAGTTTTTCAGTATTTCAAAAGGTCCAATTTATGTGAAACAAATTTTTTGTGACAATATTACTATAATGTATGCTACATTAAAGTTCATGGTTACAAGATAAAAATTGTTCAATGTTGCTGAAAATCTAATACTCAACCACGTGTTTCTATTGGGACCATTTTCCAGAGTTTTTACCAGAAAAATGATTAATTGCTCAATAGAACAGCCACTCCTACTTCTACTACTGACTTGCATTTTCTTGCTTGTAACTGACAAAGTTTTCACTGGTTTTATCCTGTTTCTGGTTCTGGTTCAATACGTTGACGTTGTGCCGTGAGGGGCATTTATAATCCAACAAAGACCGATGATACGGGAGGGGTGTGACAGGTACAAAATTGAGAAAAAAGACTGCAAGAGTTAATGGAACATCCTGGTACTTTCAAGCTTTAAAACTTAAAAGCCTGAGGTGTCCTCAGCCTCCACATTACTGCTGAAGGCTGTTCCTTCACTGCTTGATGTTCTCGGGTATAATGAAGTTTCCTTAGAATTCTAGCCTGGCTCTAGGTTGAATAATTTCTTTTTATGCCTCGGTCCGTCTGGTGTTTGGCTGAATTTTTTGATCCATGGGTATGGTCAATCAGACCATTGACAATCTTGTACATAATTGTCAGCCTATGTATAGTGCTCTTTCATCCAGAGTAGTTCCACCCAGCTCACTAAGATTTTGGTCATGTCCCCCTTCTCCCTATCCAATAATTTCCCCTTGCAAAATCTTGCAGCTTGACGTTGCACTCTTTTTCTCAATGCCCTTTGACATTCCTCAACTTTAGGGGCACCACGCATCCGTTGCATACCAGGTGAGGGCGTACTAGACTTGGTATGCAGTAACGCCTTCCTCACCTTCCTTGGGCAACGCCACAGATTGCGCTTTAATCAGCCCAAGAATCTCTGGGCCCTAGAGATGCATGAATGAGTGTATGATTCCATTTCAATTGTTAAGAGCCAATTGGGTACCCAAGTAAGTAGTGTTCTCTTCTTCCACAACGGTCCGCATTTCAAACCACAGAAGGAATATTCTCTTCTAGGGGGGTTTCTGGAAACGAAGGTGATAGTGGAGCATTTCTTTGGTGTAAAGCAATGAGCCATTTTTTTGCCATTCTCAGCTTTGCGGAGATCTTCTTGTAAACCCTGAATATCAGATGATGTGTTGATATCTTTGTAAACCAGGCAGTCGTCGGAAAACAGTCTACACGATGGAAACTTGAGGTTTATCATGTAGGTCATTGATGTAAATAGAAATAAGAGGCGGGACCCAACATGTCCACCTGGGGCCAACCGCCGACAAAACTGTTTTCAAAGCTGGATGATTGACCTCGACTTACAACCCGTTGGGATTCCTATTGGTAAGAAAATTGCTAAGCCAGGTAGCTAACGACCCCCTAATACCATAGTGCCTACTCTGTGAAAAGAAGAGTCGATGTGGCACCTTGCGAATGCTTTTGTTGTAAAATCAAGACTGCCACATCACAGTTTTTTTGTTGTCGAGATTACTGGGCGTATATCATCAATGGTCAATAAGCGAGCTTCTGTAGAACGTTTTTTGCACGAAAACCATGCGACGTCCACTAAATATTGTAGTTCTGAAGATGTTGCATCACATGGTTGTGGATGATGTGCTCTAGTATTTTGCAGGTGATCGAAGTCAACATCTAGGCCGATGTTCCCAGGGTCAGATCTATCGCCCTTTTTGAAGAGAGCAGTTAGTTAGCTTGTTTCCATTCTTCAGGTACTAAACCAGTATCGACTGATGATTGAAATAAATCCGTGAAGAGCGGTGCGAGTTGTTTGGCAAATTTCTTTAAGAACCAGCTTGTTTGATTGCAGGACCAGATTCTTTTGATGGATTCCAACCCGACAACATTTTTCCAACTCCCATCCGATGAACTCTATGAGGCCTGTCTTGGACTGGTTCAGTATTCCATGGTAGGTGTTCTCCTCCTGTTTCACACTGTAAAAACGCTCACAAATTGTTGATTTAAGACTCACTTTTGTTTGTTCACTGGTATAGTCCCAATCTTCTTTCTGATATCGGCAATGCCCACGTCCGTCTTTCCTTAAGCTTTTGATGTATGACCAAAAGGCTTTTGGGTTAGATTCACTTGACTTCACAACCTAGAAATTCGCCCAATACTGGCTTGGCTTTCCCATCTCTGGAAGAATCAGATGTCCTGATGCGACGAAACCTTTCATGATCCTCGGGAGTCTTAGTGCTTCTAGATCTGTTGTAAATACTGCGTCTTTTCCTTAATTATTTCCGCAACTTGTTTGTTAACCATGGGACATCATATCTAGCACTAGTCAACTTCTGAGGTCATTGGCTTTCCATGTTTGCTTGACTCCCCTAATTGCCCCCATTTGGCTTCAGTTGACTTGTTGCCAAAGTTCTATCATAATCAGTAGTAAACTTTCGAGATCCTCCAGATTGCTCACCCTTTTGCTTTAATCGTTGCTTTATCCCGCAGGAATACTTTCCTGCGAGGATGACGCTTAATTTGTGGAGCAAAAACTAGATCAACATCAACAATATCATGATCTGAGATCCCTCATCACTGTACCTTATCAACTATTTGGGATTGTTTTGACAAAGGTGAGATCAGGATTTTTCTCATTAGTACAGTAACCTAGTTGGCTCACACACCAGTTTGTTTGTAATCCATGTTCCCCCAGCAACTCCACTATGAGTTTCTCACTGCTTGAAACTGTAACCCCCGACCTTCGGGGTGATCTTTTTCTTGTCCAAGCATAGAGGTAGATAAAATCGCCAACAGAATAACATGATTTTTATTCATGTTGTTCCCAATCGTCAACAATGAGTCCATTAACCATCAAGGTCTCTCATAAGTCTCTCACCCGATCTAGCATCAGCTGTTCTATAGACCACTCCAGTAATCACAGGCCTCTGGTTATGTAGACGTAATTCAGTCCATAATACCCCGTCCCCCGCGTCAGCAATCCGGTCTGAACGATGTGTTACCACAAGTTCCTCTTTACGCACTGCCTGGAAAAAAACACCTCCCCTTGAGTGTTGGTCTCTTCGATCCTTCCTGAATACTTACTGTATAATGTTGAGGGAACTAATCCTCCTGCTGTTGATATGACTTGGCCAGATTCAGTGCCACATATTATCTGCTTAGCCTCTTCTATAAGAGTACTATGTTCAGCTGACTTTTTTTTCCCTAACTCTCCGACAGTTTTTACCAGCAAACACCCGCAGTTTCCTAGTCAAAAGGGTCCCAGGGGAAATTTTCCCTCACTTTCTCTCTGGTTGAGGTATTTTCCCCTGAATTAAGAGTTTGCACTTGAAGGCAAATCCCCCAATGAGTCAGATGTACAGTTGTTAGAGTAGTTATGATCACATTGCTGCCATACCAATTTGAAGGCTGTCGTACAATCATGGCTTCGTACTCGGTTTCAGAATACTGGGCACATGTATGTGAACCCAAGAATCACAACATCGATCACAGCACACAGCTTTATCAGAGTCGAGAACATTGATATTACATACACCCCAAGGATAATACATATTACAAGTTCCAAGCAGTGTACATGTAAGGCATTGCCGCTCCGAAGCATCAACACTTGTTTGTGAAATCTTGCTGAGCATAAAATGCATTGCAAAAAGTCAGAATTAGCTTTTGTACGCACAATTCCCACAAGGCCAACGTGGTGGGCGGGGCCCTGGGTTCCAGCTCGATGTCACCAGCCATTATTATCAGGGCCAACACCATGTTGAAACAGCTCACAGGTTTTATTCTGCTGCGGCCCTAAAATGAGTCCAAAAAGTCTCAATGCACAGCCACATAATTGATTTTAATGTGTAACAGTCAAATCTTGATACAGTAACAGTCTCATAAAACAAGAAAGAGGACTCACATTGATTGCACTCTCCCCTCTCGCTCCCTTCAGTGGTCGTACCATTACCCCCAGAGAAAAACACCCCCGATCAATCCACTTTCACCATAGTTTGGAAGGAAATGCCAGAGAAAATTAATCCAGTTAAGGCCATAGAAACACAAAGTGTTCCGATTAGCGTCACGTACCGGTGAAAAGACAGAATTATCGCCATGTGATCACAGCATGTGCACAATGTTTACATTCAGCAACGCTTTTATTCTTCGCACTGATCTGCTGATTGAGGTTACATTTTTTGGCCACTGACCATTTTACAAATTTCGAGGTTTTTCACGTTTTTTTTTTTTCAACGTTTTTAACGATGCCATGAAAATGCACCCTCCCATGCACGCTGGCTTTGTTGGACAACAGAGGCAATTGAAAGTTGTATAATTTCTGTATGGGAGAGGCATATATTCAGCTAATTTTGGGATGGGCAGTTTGGTGAGGTCACAACCCACAATACAATGTGTTTGACTTGGGTCATAATACCTTAGCTGTTAAAATTCACTTCCGTGATGGTCGGTTCCCATTTTCTTCCGAACCCGCTGCTCATAAAACTTCGCACAGTATTGGCTATTCTCAACCGTAAAATTTTATCTGGATAAATTCTGTCTGTTCAATAGAAACCTGCTACATGTATATGATATTTTGCTAATACCTTCCGATCAAATATCACATGTCAAGGTCACACAAATCAATATTGGAATGCTTTTTCTTGTACATTTTTGCTCATACTTTTTTCACATGTGAAACCTTGAATGCTAAGAGTCGTTAGTATGTTATTATCGTCACTTATTAAGTCAGAAGTTAAATGCTATAAACAATGAAAACAAGGTCGGCATTTTGATTGATGGTTTTAAGTAACTGTTTAATGGTAGTTTCTATCACCCTGTCTTACTGTCTGTCCCAACTTCACATCTTCCGCAGCTTAAAACAATACAAACTCCAAAGTATAACTGCTGTGACTCTAGTCATCTGCAGATTTACCTTGCTTGTCCCTCCTCAGCTGTATGATCAGCAATCAACCATAATCCTCTAACCAAACACCACAACCCTAAGATATAAGAGGGCAAAAACTAGACCTATCAAGAACTACCTAGGATAGAGTATTCAAAGCTACGTCCCTCAAGATGGTAATACAAGAGGTGTACAATTTGCAGCCGTGTGTGTATATTCTTCAGAGAATGGTGTACACGACCACCTGTATTAATATTTCCTTTAATAAATAAGATTAGTTTTAAATTGAATGTAGTATTGTTACATATAAACAAGTAGGCAGTTAGGCTAGATTTTGCAGGATAGAGAGTCTCTAGAGGTTAGGGGCTTTTACCTAGGCAGTTTCACATACAAAGAGCATATACTGTATTATTTACATATAGCTACCACTTACTGTAGCAAGTCTTTTAACCTTTAGGCCTTGCATGCGACTTTAAGCCCAGTCACCAAAGATCAAATTTTTCAATTTGGTAGAAGTTTGCATTTTCGTGACTAGCCTAGGAATCAACACGTGAAAAATCCTTTCAATGAGTCCATCACCCTAGTCGTAGGTGTTGTTTTCGAGAGGTTAACATCAAAGCCATCTCAAAAAATGAGAGTTTCCGTTACCTGCCCCATTACCATTTTTTTTCTGACACCTTTGATTTAGAAACCTAAAGTAAATAAACATGTGCTTTATTTCTGGGGAAGGGTTTCCGAAATCCACTGTGTCAAAAAAGTTCAATGGGTCAGGTTAAGGGCAACCCTCGCAAAACCACTGACTTATATGGTGTTTACCCTCAGCAACACCCTGACAGAAATTTCTAGGAGTGATTAGGTTAGCCTGTGCCTCAAAGCTCTAAAGGCACTATCAATATGATTTGCTCAACCAGAAAATCGAAAAAATCCTCAAAATCATATTTTTGCATGTTGTGTAACAAGCTTAGGTATCCTAACATACCCCACAATTTATAGAACCAAAAGCAACCTAATAAAGACAAAATCGGGATATTTTAGTCTACTGTCCGTACGGACCACTTACTACAGGTCACGTAATTCCTGGAGATTCATATCTTTTGACACTGCTGTTTTCTTCCTTTTCTATCAATTTTCCGCTTGTAAAAGAACTTAGCGATTCTATAGACTTATTCTTCACTGTAAGCTATTCCTGCAAATTTTTTTGTTTTAAATATTTTGACTCTTTCGGCGAGATCCACTGATAGTGTCTTTACTAGCTTTTCCAGTCCAAGCGTGTCTTATTGCACAGGAACAACGAAATTCCCATCCTTGTCTGATAGCAATAATTCAAAACATTCGAAGCGGATAAGTCCCAAGTAATTTCACAGACACATGGGTATACGGTCAACAAACTATATTACTGGGCATTCAAACTGTTTTGATTAAGGTGCTTGTTCCGGTTATGTGTATTGTGTTCTCTACTTGATCTGAGAGTCTGGCACTTGCACATAACACCCCATCATACCATGGGAAAAACAAACTTGCAGTTTTTGATAGTAAACGCAGTAATGCATGTTGCAAATCCCATTCATACTCTGCTAAGATTGATGGTTAACCACTAAATGGCATTTTTTTTTTTTATATCTGGGAATGAAATGGATTTGAGGCTCAAATTTCAGGACATTATTAGAAAAATACGTTTGCTTTTCATCTGATATCAAAATCTATACTATTCGGGTAAATCGGGGGGGGGGGGGGGTCTCAAAGACGATCGGAACACGCACCTTTTAAAGCAAGTAGAACAATTCATATGGCACCATATATGACTTGAAATTTCCTGAGTTCCCTCACTTTTAACCAATCAGTCTAGGGTTTGATTATCAGCAGGGGTCAGTCATTTATTCATTTCGGCAGCGTTATTATTTAATGTTTCTCAAAGCCACACTTGTTCATGCCGATTTACCCCGGTTACTATGGTGCCTCCGGCATCTAAAATGGAGTTCATAATCGTGATAAATCTGCTCTGGTTTTATGGTTTCTTTGATGTGTCAAGTGTTTTTTGGATATGGGTTGCATTTATTTAACAACTAACTAAGTTATTATTTTATATTTTGGTGTGGTTGGACTGTTTTTTAATGATCTCCTCCAAGCAGTTTACCTGGAAATGATACACCGTCCTGAAATAACCATTTATACCGCTGGCTTAGCCAGGGAGGAGGCAAATGGCCATCATACGACATCTTCGTCGTCCATCCAGATACAATGAAGCCACTGCCATTTGTAAATTTTACTGTTGTATTTTTACCCCATGGGACTACTGCCTATCCATCGGCAGCTTTAGTACTAATGTGATGGTAATGCTGGCGTCATACTTTTTTGTAGTGTGTCGCAAGGTCGCAAACCACAAGTGTCGTGTTGTCGCGCTACTTGCTGTTTTTGTCGCCGCGACAAAAAGTGCCGTCGCGTGTCGCTGCGACGTTGTCGCGAGTATTTCATACTTTTTTCGTGGTTTGTGCGGCATACGATCAACATCATGGCCGCCATGTGTTTCGTTGATAGGTCTCCCCCAAATCCCAAAAGAATTATTTTATCGAGTTCCAATCGCTTGCGGAGGAGTTTAACAAATAGTAAATACTTTGTGGCATTTCCATGGTCAGTTTTTTTACGGCATCGGGTGGTTGGCGCTTGGTGTAGCAGAAAAGTTGAGTCAAGTCAAACTCTTCGCTGTCTGTCGCCGGGAGCAGCACGACAAACTAATCGATTTTATCGGATTGTCGCAGCTTCTCGCAGCATGGTCGCAGCCTGTCGTGGCGACATGGAAAGTTTTATGGTCACGTTGTTAACTACGCTTGCGTTGTTGCACAAATTACTTGCGTTGCGCAACTGCGACAGGCACGACAAGCTACAATCTTGTATAAGTCTTGGACACACCTGTTAATATTGGAGCTATGTGAAAGAGATGAGATCGATCATAGGCTTGAAACGCCTGGCAACTATAACTTCTTTCCCCTCCCCATTCCCTCCCAATCAGTTTAAAAAGAATATGGTGCGAGATTGATTCAAGGGTGTCGTGCTCATGCACACATTTGAAAATTGAGGGGCGGGAACCAAATCTGACAAAAAGTGTTCCAACAATTGTGAACAAGATTGTAGTATGAAACCAGCATTACTTGCAGGTAATATCATGTAATGAGCCAAATCAGAGGTAAGGTATATTCGGGATGGTAGTGCATGTAGTATCTATTGGTTACTGGTTCAAACCTTGGCTAATGCACCGTTCCGAATATTATGATGTGCCATAGGATTTGGGTGATCAAGTGATCAGTGGCGTGTACAAAGGTAGTTGACTTGGCAACCATCTTATTCTAATGTACTCGACCATCAAGCGATTGAAAAATGATGGTATGGTTAAACCGAGATATAGAAGCTTATAGGCAACTATGTTGATGGTTACTCGGAGGGCTATATGTGTTGGTCTGAAATGAGACAATCGGACAAGATTGTAGCAAGTAGGTTAGTAGGTCCAGGGGATTATCAACTTTGGGTCATATATTTCTTTTAAGTGAAAATTTCATGTTACGAGACATTTTTGGCCCTTAAACAAAAAACAGATTTTCAGTTTATTAAAGTAAAAAATGAAAATGAGGGTAGGTTCAAAATGGCAACCCAAATTCAAAAAACATCTGCAATCAAAATTGTTTGCCTTATAACTTGGTTTGCATTTAGTCTCCGAAAAAATGTATGGGAAAACGCATTTATTTTCAGTGATGAATTGAATAATAAACCTAACTGCAGATGTGCAGTTATTACTTGGATCCCCAAAAGCCAGCAAGCGGCACTTTAGTATAGCAAATCAAGTACTATTTGGGTAAAGCTGTCTTTTCCAATAAACCCTTGCCTGGGATTTAAACCAGCTATGCATAACTGCTCACTTAATCAGGCAAGGCCATATCAGCAGTGCTAAAACACCCTGGACAAACATGTTGATGGAAAATGGAAATTATACTTCTGGTATATGATACTCTTGAAGGTTTTGGGCAAGGCGGGTAAATATCACATATCGATGACTATTGAAAAAGTTCCGTTTAGTGGGGTAAACAAGTGAAAACTGTACGGAAATGCGACGCGTGGCGTGCATGGAAATTTGGCGGATTGTGGGTAGTGACAGAAAATCCTGACATTTTAACCTGGAAGCGAAAAATATTACTCTTCTATAAGCAGTCTAAATGAAGCCCCACAAAAAAATTGTTGCCAATGCAAAAATTGGGTTCTTGAAAAACTCTGAAAATGTTGTGCTGTGAAAATATTGCCCACTTTAGGGTCTTTTAAGCAGTTATTTTTTTTTTGCAGCAGTTTTATTTTCAGAGATTATTGGCAATACACACACACAGGAAAACCCATATATACTGACATATTGATGTTAATGAAATTAGATCGTTATTTCAAAAATAGCAGTCATGAAAATTGGAAAAATATATTGAAAAGCATGAAAAAGTATAAACTTGCAGACGATTGTGACTCTGAACTCAACTCCAAACACTCAGTTTCCTTTTCAAAGTGGTCTGGGTATGAATATAAGCTATATGGTATACACTTAAGGAAATTCAATATTTATGCCATGACATAGAAGATGGGAGAATTTTGGGAGGACCATCAAATTTTTGTCTGGGATTAAATTCAAAAGAAAGCACCACAAAATATGAAATTGATCATTTTTTATCAATTAGGTGGGTTAGTATAAAAACCAACACTTCTGAACAAAGTAAGAATGCAATTTTGTGTGTTTTTTGTCTTTTAGAAAAAAAAAAATATTCTAGTTTTTAAATATGATCCTTCCCAAAGGAGAAATCTTTTGGGTCCGACAAAATATTGGACACATTTTTGACAATTCTATATAGGGCCTGTTTGCACCCAGAGTTTGCAAAAAGTTTTGGATGGAGTCAATTGGTTGAAGTGGGCAGGTCAGATTTATAATTGATCCACCAACGCATAACGTTAACCAATACATAGTCTTTAAAGGAAAACAACAAAAACTAAATGTGCATAATGCATAAAGAGATCGTAGCAAATATACTTTACACTGTCAAGTATGCATTTGCAGTGTGATAATTTTTGAGAGAAATAACATGCACAAATATCAAGGTCACAATTCAGCTGTTGTTTGACTTCAAAAAACCCATCGGAAAAGCAGTATTGAGGACTTAAATCTCACTTGTTATTCAGTGGAAGTATTTGTATTGTAGTTGCATACTAATTGTCACCAACAAATGAACTAGAGTATAAAAATAATCTTTCCCCAGAGGCATCCATATTGATGCCTGCAATGGATGGATGGATTCCCTCTATGAAAGATTATTGATTATTTTGTTACTATAATTTACCAACCTTATAAAGTACCAATAGTTGCAAATCAACCAATTAAATTGTCATTTAAAAATTAATTTAGTTTTAACGTTGACCATTATCTTGAATATACACACATGCAATCCACTACTGTTTTTGAACTAGCTCTCCGTTTTTGTTGAAGGATTGTAACGAGCAGCAGGCTACCCTAGGCCTGTGGTTGTATGGTTGGGTAACAGAGCAGTGATTACATTTGTAACCCTTTGTTACCTATCTGAAATAATGTTCGAGGGCCACACCTTTGATATTTTCCCAAAAGTCTAAATGCTGGAGGAATCCTAGTGTAAATGCTTGTGAAAGTTAAAAGTCTGACTCAGAGATTTCGAATATTATTTTTTTGTGTAATAATGAAAAATAGTCAACTAGAACAAATGATATTCACCTAAAGCACAATTCCAGAATTTGACATGAATCGGATTTTTCTTTTTGATGCAGTAACATTTATGTGTCTAGTATTGCGTCCCCTAGATACTGTTTTGGGTTAAATTAAACCAAAAAAAACATTTCCCCCCCGATCCGGAATTTATACCAACAGTTGTGGTGTTCTATATGAAGGAATTCGATTTAACTTTGCAATTTCAACAGTGATTAGTATATGGACACATTCGGTCTGTACCGGCAAAAAACACGAATTTTTTTGTGAAATGGAGGGCGCCCTCCTCAGGAAATCTCTAGAGTCTGCCTTTAAAATGGTTCTTGACTTCATGCCGGTTTCTACCTTAACCCCCCTGAGCACTACATGGCCAATTTGATTGGTTATATATTGGATATTATATGATGTATTTAACCAATCAGAGACAAGGTAAGAAAAGCTTAATGGTTTGTACAGATACATAGATGTTTGATTTTGATTGGTTACT
The DNA here is from genome assembly GCA_023653785.1 of Ophioderma brevispina. NCBI lineage: Eukaryota > Metazoa > Echinodermata > Ophiuroidea > Amphilepidida > Ophiodermatidae > Ophioderma > Ophioderma brevispina. The sequence continues at coordinate 9,649 of JAMKCH010014034.1, read as the reverse complement.
CAGAGGTTATATTATCATGTTATATCATGTAATGACCCAATCAGAGAGACTGTAAGAAAGGTGGTAGACATCAGGGGGTTAAAAAAGTACAGGTTGTTCCCCGGGGGGCACTCAACTTTTTTTCAGGCAGGGATGTGCGGCCTCGATTTCCAAACTTGGGGGCTTTTGAACTGATTTTGTCTCTGAAAGTAGGGGCTTGGGAACTGAAATTTTGAGAAATTTGCAGGCATGGGAGCTGAAATTTGGCTAAAATTCAGCTTCTGATGCCAAAATTTTCTGAAAAGGGGACCTTAAGAACTGAATTATGCTTCAACTGGGGGTCTTGGGAAGTGTGGGAGCGACGCAAAAAGGGGGTCTTAAGGGCCGCACATACTCTTTCCAATGTCAGTGCCCCCCCCCCCCAGAGTTGTTCCAGTACCAGCTCATCTAGTGGATGTTGACTACAACTCCCTTAAATGCAGGGAATATGGCTTGTGGTTTTGCCGACCCTGGGAATGTCAATTGCTATGATTGCTTCCAATGTCTTGCAGAGTCTGACTTTAAAGGCTGACTCGGAGATCTCGAAATATAATTTTGTGTGGGGGGGTGTGTGGTAATTAAAAATAGTCATCCAGAACTTAAAGGTGCAACGAGAGATTTCACATAACAGGTGTTCCTAAAAAAATGTGAAAAATCTAATTTTTGCACTAATGTAAAGCTTTCTATCAGAAACGTCCCCATGTGAAGGATTAAGCTCAAAAATATTTCTTTGGTACAAAAATTGTGCAATTTCTAATTTCGTATAGGAGCAAATACAAAATTCAGCCTATGTTTTATATTGAAATTAAGCGAATGAAAATCGCATTTTGTTTTCACTTTCAAGGCATTTCTGTAACCAAAGACAAGGTAAGAAATCTATTGGAGGTCTTATCTATATGAAATCACTACATATGACACAATATATGGGTGCCCCAAAATCTCTCGTTGCATCTTTAAGATCACAGTGCCATAAGATACTGTGTATAACAAAAATTCAGGATCTGGAATTTTATAGAAGTTGTGATTTTCTATATGAAGAACTTCCATTTGAGCTTAGTTATTTCACACAATGATTAGTGTATGTGCCCTCATCAGGAAATCTCTGAGTCAGCCTTGAAATGGAGGGCAAGCTGGTGTATTTGAACTGTGTCTGTGGTATACTGACTATGAATTTAATGTTAAACTGAAAATAGTCATAAGGTAATAATGCATGATTTCTTGGGTATATGAAGAGCTACAGAGGAGTATTTACCCAAGGCCCTTCCATTTGGTCCCTCGGGAAAGATTATTTTCTAACTGATTTTTTGTGGTCCGCCAACTATACTGGCAGACACTTAGCACTCCGTTTGCGTGCGTACTCGTGGGGGTGTTTGATGTGTAGTGTGTATGGTGTTCACAAATTGGTAAGTTTTTTTTTAAATTGACCTCAATTGAAAATTTTAACTTCAAGGAACAAACTTCTGTCATAGGGGCACAATGGGATCCTCATATGTTGATGAGGTCAAAGGTCATTTGAAAGGTCAAGGTCATGTTGAAAGGTCAAAGGTCTGTAGGTCAAGTTGAAAATGGGCCTTAAAATGTAAAATTGATCTAAATTTGAAAAATTTAACTTCAATTGGAACCAAACAATTGTCATAGGTGCACCATGTAATGCCTCATATGTTGATGCAGATCAAACGCACCGTGCAGGAGTCAAAGGTCATTGGGCGGCCCACAGCTTAGATTCTTTGAATATAGCGAGCGCGAAAAGCCAGAACCGCGAAACTCTAGTTCAATCTAGAGTACCAAGTAGATAGTTGTTACCTATTTCAATGATGTTTCAAGGTTCAACAACAATTTGGCACTTGCCTGAAAGTCTAGACATTGCTAATATTAAAGCACTGTGAAATTGGAAATGGTTCTTCCTTCAATAAACTTAGGCTACTACCTTTAAAAAAAGTGTTGTTCCAGTATCGGCTTCAATCTAGTGATGTTTAAATAAAATTGCCTTAGATGGAAGGGAATGTGATTTGCGGTTTTGCCGGCCCTGGGAAAGTCGACTGTTATGATTACTTGCATTGTCTTATAGAGTCTGTCTTTAAATAGAGTGCAAGTTAATGTATTTGAACTGTGCCTGCTGTCTAAAGACTGAATTTGTTATTTTATTAAAGGTCAATGGCCCGATAACTAAAAGCCTCATCCCCAGAAATCAAGATTTTACCCAAAGTGGTCAACATTTTGGTGTCAACAGAAAGCTATTAATTTTCTCATTTACTCTATGAAATCTTAGAGTTAAAAGATGTTTAGTTAGGATGTTATGAGTGAATGGGTGTCCCATTTTGGTCTACCAATGTTAATTTTCTACAGCTGTTGTGCATATTAGATGTAGTAGTAAACACTTGACAATGCTCCAAACAAAATGGAGTGTTTTTAAAGGTGCAACAAGAGATTAGGTGTCCCTAAAAAAATGTGAAAAATCTAATTTTTGCATTAATGAAAAGATTTCTCTAAAAAATGTCCCCATGTGAAAGGATTAAGCTGAAAAAATAGTTCTTTGGTATAGGAGCAAATACTAAATTTAGCCTATGTTTTATATTGAAAAGCAAACGAAAATCGCATTTTGTTTTCACTTTCAAGGCATTTCTGTAACCAAAGACTATAGGTAAGAAATCTATTCGTCGTCTTATCTATATGAAATCACTACATATGACACAATATATGGGTGCCCTAAAATCTCTCATTGCACCTTTAATTTACATTGGTTTACTTAATCCCATTTTATTTTTTTTTTTGCATCCTGTGATGTACTCTATACAGAAGATATTATTTGAAGCTATGATCATCATGTAATTTGGCAAAAACATTTCAAAATTTGCTTAAACGGTTAGTTTTGTAGACTACTAGAAGTCCTCCCACAACTGAGCTCAGTATGCAGATCCTACTATTCCGACCCAACCTGAGGATTTTTGCAAATCGATACATTGATACAATAGAAATTGTGACCAGAGGGGTGGCAGAACCTCTGTGTAAGAGTCGGGCAAGATTGTTTTATCTCTAGCCTTGCAAAAAAGGGCCCAGATTTGCTCTGGGGCCTGCTTTGCTCACCAGTAGAGTTTTAAACCACACTGTATATAGGAATTTTAGATCACCAGTAGGGGGTCATGCCCACTGAATATGCCCTTGGTGGCTAACAGACCAACACCATGCAGGGAGAAAGTTAAGACAAGTAACTCAAGTTCATATCCACCGGGTAATGGCTATGTGCCGACCTACAGAATATGCTATCTACTGAAGATAGCAGCAGTGGCGTATTCAGAGGGGGGGCACGTGCCCCCCGACCGCGATGTTTTGTCGGTACATAATGGTCCGTCGGTACATTTGTATACAAAGCTGTTGCTTTGATGGCGTTGTGCGTGATATTAAATATAGAGAGCTCCATAAGACTTCGTTACTACTATCACCTGTTTAGGCAATGGATATTACTATACTAATTACTAGTACAATATTTGCGTTGGTATTTGGTGATGATGTTGCATCTTGACCTTCAGATTTTCGAGAAGACGGTAAAAAAATTTGGGTCAACCGGCGAGCGTAGCGAGCCGTTAAAAAATTTGTTTGTCGGTACAATACACGCGTCGGTACATTCATAAATCTGTGCCCCCTCGTCAACAAAATCCTGGCTACGCCACTGGATAGCACTATATTAGTTGCATCACTAAACACAAAACTACACCTCCAACAACACATGTATCATTTATAGCATGCACCTACAAACAAGTATCTTAAAGCGGCACTGTCACATTTTCACAAATTACGAAATTTTTCAAATTGCTCACAAATGATAGTCTAGGCCATTGGAAGAATATAGATATATTTTACACATAAAATAATATACCCCCAAAAGGATAAGGACATTAATAAGAGGTTAAAGACAGCCAGGTAATTTGTAGGCTAACTTTAAAGCAATATTGGCACATTTTTTGAAGAGCGCCCCCAATTTTCAAAATTTGATATTTTTGCACAGTTACGTTGGTAATTGTCTAGGAAACTATACCGGTGAACGAGAATGCTAAAAAATGCGTATTTATCACAAAATAAGCGATTTTGTAATTAGAATTGGGATCCCAGATTGGACTTAACGGCAGAGCTGGAAATGCTACGTTTATGTCCGTCCATGATGAAATAGTGCCACCTCGAGAAAATAACCTCTAACTTGACTTGCCCGAACTATTAAAACAACAAATGGATGAGCATAGACACGTACATGGCGCTATTTCCCGGCTATTTCACATTAGCCCGAGGTTGCTCTGGCTATTTCCGCTACAATAACCCCTACTATCTCCTCTCCAATAGATGTTAGAGGTAGGTACGGACGACGTGCAACGCTACGGAACGAGCTAATCTCACATTGGAAGGCCGTTTCCAGCAGCCGTTGAATTATTATCGGGATCCCCGATAATAATTATTCTAGTACAAAATTCCTTCGTTTGTGACACATAGACATTTTTGAGCTTAACCATTCACAGGTATTTTACTAGCCAGTTACCAATGTAAAAATCTCCAAATTTTTGAAAAATTGGGGGCGCCCTTCAAAAAAAATGTGCTAATATTGCTTTAAGTTTCCCATAACTTCAACCAACAACTGTGTCTATTACATGAATATCATAGACTCATACTCATTGATATTAAATTTTTTTTTTTTTTTTTTTTAAAATAACCTCTAACTTGACTTGCCCGAACTATTAAAACAACAAATGGATGAGCATAGACACGTACATGGCGCTATTTCCCGGATATTTCACATTAGCCCGAGGTTGCTATGGCTATTTACGCTACGATAGCCCATACATCTCCTCCCATAGGATGTTAGAGGTAGGTACGGACGACGTGCAAATGCTAAGGAACGAGCTATTCACATTGTAAGGCCGTTTCCAGCAGCCGTTGAAATTATTATAAAATAATAATAATAGATAATCAAGGTTTATTTATCTCAAACTGGCCTGTATGCCAAATTGCTAGAGACTTACACTTAAAAATATAGACAGAAACAATGCAACTTGGAGGCAGCAGCTTAAACAGCCGCCATATTGCAAAATTCGAACCACACTACACGAACACACAACCGAATGGGTAGTGCACGCGTCATGGTTCATTTGCCATTTCAAATGAACCATGGAGAAAGTGGCATCAGGTTTACTCAATATCTGTATACAAAATCAAATCCCAATGGAGTCCCGTGGAATTAATCAGCAAGTGGTCACTGAGATCGATCCAAGGACCCTTGCTCCAGAGGGTAAGCTTGCTAACCCAATAGACCCGCACTCCTGTCATCCCCGATAATAATTATTTAGTACAAAATTCCTTCGTTTGTGACACATAGCCATTTTTGAGCTTAACCAGTCACGGTATAGTTTAATAGCCAGGTACCAATGCATCCGTGTAAACAAAATCTCCCAATTTGAAAAAATTGGGGAGCCCTTCAAAAAAATGTGCTAATATTGCTTTAAGTGTCCATAACTCAACCAACAACTGTGTCTAATTACTGAATCTCATAGACTCATACTCATTGATATTAAAACCACAAAGGTAACAGACTGATCAAACATAGGCTGCGTGGGAATCAAAAATCTGGCATGTGTGTTACTTGGTTATACACCATTTCTGTCATCGGCTGATAAATGTCGCCGGGTCATTTAATGATAACATGTTTGTTTACATAGGGCCGCTAATTTGGTCTGATTCATTTCAAGGAGGGCTAAGGTATATAAAAGCTTTATAACCATGCCAAAAAATATCAATTTGAAAAAATCCTTAAGCGGGCACTACTTTTCAAATGTGCCAGTGCTCTTTTAAAATACTATCGATTGGGATTGAAAAGGAAGTTGTTGTGGAATAATCTTCTAACACACTCAAGAGGGGGGGGGGGGGGGGGGGGGGGGGGGGGGGGGGGGGGGGGGGGGGGGGGGGGGGGGGGGGGGGGGGGGGGGGTCATGAGCATGCTGACGCCACTACCACTAACATTTAAAGTAAGTCGCCTTTGGTATTTTGCAATAGCTAATTCCATTTGCACGTGATACAAGAGCATACAGAATCACTGGAGTGCTGACATGTTTGATTTAGGGGCGGCACCAGGGGTGGTGGCAGGGAGGGGTGGCCCCCCCCCCGATAATTATTTTTTTTTAAATAATTTCAAAAAATTAGGAAAAAACAGGGTTTATGCAATAACTGCGCAAACAAATTAGGGGTTTTTAAATAAAATGAGTTGTTTCAGTCCCCTTGATGTTTCGCCCTCTAGATTGTGTACCCTGGCGCCGCCCGGGTTTGATTTCAATTTTGTATCGTATTTTATCTAGGTCTTTTTAAAAAAAATAAAAAGTTCATTTTATATTTTTAAGTAAGAGAAAAACATTTCAATAATAGATTAATAGTAATAGGGATAAGGGAAGAATGCAACAGGCTATGGCTCTTCTCAAAAATATTACTTCTGAATATTCCAAAAAATTTGGGTTATTTGTGCAAGGTTTATGACAATTACTCAACATTCAGGCCTGAGAAAACAGTTTAAAGGATATAAGCAGCGAGGTCTATGCATGATCTCCCTATGCTGAGCAAAACCCACAACTATATGTTTATTTGTGTGCACTTATGTTTGTTCGTTTTTATGTGCCCATGTTCCGTCGTCAACATACCTAGCAACTGTTGGTAAGGAAAGCCATGTATTAAAGACAAGGCAGTACTTTCGTAAACTGATTCTGTAATTCTATCCGTGAGTTCAAAATTCCGACTTGAGATCAAAACAAGCCTTTCCCTGGGGATTCACAGATTAAAGCATAACATTGTGCCTATGGCCGTACGGTTTGACCTCAACCACAAACATTATTGTTTTTATTGTATTTCGTGCTGGTGTAAAACAGAATCAGCTGTTAGTGCAGATTTGAGAGATGCCTCACTGTATGTCTATTTGCGGGAGAATGGTATGACAAATTTCCTCAAAATGCTCTTTTTTCAATATTTGGTTGTTTTGTTCCACATTAATAGTAAGCTAAAAAATGCATTTCATTCATTTGAATTTCTACATTTTTTACTCTCTCACATTAGCAGGCTTATCCCTTTAATTTAAAGAGTGGCCTTACTGCGATGACTACCCCCTAATATCAGCAATGGTTCCCTATTAGCCCATTTTTCACTCTTTGTAATACTCATATGGTATGATAACTATGGATGTATGTGTGGCCAATAGGAGGGACGATTTCATTAAGTAATGTCAAACATGTTGAACAGCTGGTGGACTCGTTGGGTGTTCTGAGAGAATGAAGACAGGACCACTTTATGTAATCAGGGGATTTAACATGCTGAAAATCTCTTAAAACCCTCTTTTTATCAGTTGTCACTATTAATTTATGAGCTTGATTGCTCAGGTCAATGTCAGCAATGGCGCTATGGGATAAGGCAGACAACAGATTGTAAAGAACAATAGGTAACTGCCGATCTTGGGTATTCGCCTTGTTGCTTGAGGTCCCTGGTTCTATTCACAGTGGGACACAATCAATGAGATTTAAAGTCTGAAGCAGAGATTTCGAAAATATTATTTTTTGTTAATAATGAAAAATAGTCACCTAAGAAATAAAGATAGAACATTAAAATACACAATTCCGAAATTTGAAATGAATCGGTTTCGTTTTGTTGCAGTAAACTTTATGTGTAGTATTTACGTCCCATAGGATGACGTGTATACAAAAATCCGGATCCGGAAATTTTTACAAAAGTTGTGTTTCTATAGAAGGAATTCGATTTAAGCTAGCACATTTCACACAGTGATTAGTATAGACAAGATTATGTACATGCAAAAAAACACGGATTTTTTTGCGAAATTGAGGCGCCCTCCTCATGAAATTCTCTGAGTCGGCCCTTAAAAGTCAATCGGATTTTATATGCTATGAGTTATTATTAAAATTATCATTCGCTCTCACCATGGTTCAGTTGGACTTGGGGATCGGGAGGAAGGAAACAGAATGATGATAATTAACACTGCATCCTTCAGAGGGGGACATTAGTAGTCGGTCGTGTGTACAAAGAGTGATAATCAGACATAATCTCACGTCAGTTTCAACAATACTAGGGTGTCCCAATTCTGTCCCAGTATAATAGACCTCCAATAAAGGATTTATTTTAGAACTATAAGGCAACTGAAACACTTTTCTTAGATGTTTTATGTATGTAGTCAGGCAAGTCAAACAATTTGCCTGCACTATTTTTTTTAAATATAGAGATGTTGGCATTTGTTTATGTTTATGGCGCCCCCTGTTGGTGTAAGAGAGAAGAAACTGGCGGCATACAGACCTATTAGAATTTGCATGGGGAAATTCTGTTTTTGCCTATAACTTTTGTTTCGAATTAAATAATACAACTTTCTTATCAAGTATAATAAGCTAATGCTACCAGCTGCATTTGTGACCAATTTAGATCAGGAAAGATTCTGCAAGTAATTAAACCCGATTTTTATGTGGCTGTCACAGAAACGACTGTAATATTTTGCCGCCAGAAACAAACAAGAGGGCGTCCTGAATGTCAACAAGGGACCGTCATAGGTCACATCATCTATACTTTCACAATGAATGTATAGGGTACTCCCAACTTGATTTTTTTTGGGGGGGGGGGGGAAGGGATAGAACGTTGTCAAAAAGTGTTCTCAAAAAAGACACTTTATTGGTACATGGAATAAAAAAATTAGCTTGATTTTCTTGAATGATAAACAAAAATTATTAAAAGCAAAAAATAAAAAAAATATTTTTCAAAAAATAAGACCCATTTCTTAACAAATTAAATCTTTCAGCATATGAAATTGAAAGTTTGGCAGAAAGTAGACACGTTGCTTTAGATTTGAAAACATGACTAATTTTACATTGTTCAGATAGTATTTTCTGTGTTGAACATTTGGCCCCCACGTGTATACTACTTAATATCCACTTCACCCTTCACCGATCCATTATTCCCTTGCTCTATGCAAATCAATTGCAGAAAAAAAGTACAGCCAGTAAACAACTGAGACCTTAAAATATGACAATGCACCACATAGTCATTGTCCTGCAGCGCTCAGAAGAGTTAGTTATTATGCGTGGCCATTTTTACAAAACAAGCATGCATTAGATATGACAATGCATGATAGAGCCACACATTTCTTGCAATTTCAATGCTATTTGAAATGCATTATAAATGATTTATGGAGTACTTTAGAATAACTACCATTTTTGCGGCGCCGCGAAGCTCGACTGGTTTTTTTAAAAATCGGAGCTGAGTGCTGCTGGCGCCGGTGATCCAGAGGAAATGTGATTCTGGGAAAACCCGCCACATGTCGCACACGGCAGTTTGAAAAATAAAGAAAAATTGTTACTTTAGTTTTGGCAGATTGTATAAGGCGTAACTTTTGATGTGTGTACAAAGAAGAAATATGGACATATCTACTTTAGAATGTGTTATTTACCCGCATTACATTGTATAAAAAAGCTGAGTTCTGGAGTAATGATTCTGTCGGCTGCGGTCATGTTGAAAATCTTGAATATAAGTATGCTCTTTGGAATTTGAAGTTCGGGGTTGCAGCAACTGGCCCAGACGGGCCGGCGTCGTGAAGCTTCACCTTTAAAAAGGTGGCTGC
>JAMKCH010014033.1:0-25526 GCA_023653785.1 Ophioderma brevispina | reverse complement strand
ACTTTTAGGTCAACAAACTTGTGTTAATGTGTTTTTTTTTATGCTTTTTTGATGCTTCTTTTAAACATGTTATGTACATCATTAGTTGAAAGAAACATATTTTGAATAAATTTGGTTGAGATTTGAAGTTTTGGAGATAATCAGATTGGTGGGGGGGGGCTTAAAGGAGTTTATTATTCAAAATTGTGTGATTCTGTATATTTTCTGAGGTAATTAAATTGGATTAAAATTAAAGTAAACGCAGCAGCACAACACTTGATTGCAAATGAACATCAACCAATGCCTTTGAAGCTGTCTAGTTTGTGTTCTATACAACTCATAACTTTAAGTTGCGCGCAGTTGTTTATTAAGTTAAAGTGGTGTTTCAAAAAGTGGGTATGATCCAGGTTTTAGTCTACCCTATTTAAGTCTTCATTATTGCACTGAATAAGGTATTGTTGTGTTTGTAAAACATTTGTATGCATATATAACACCTTCGGCAAGTTCTGCTATGGTCGCCAATGTGTTTAAAATAGGGGGTTGTAGTAGTAAGTTAGCTAATTGTAATTACTATAAATGTGACGGTGAATAGTGAGTTCAGTATGTGGTGTGTTGATTGTTGGGATTTGCTCGTGATTTAGGGTTTTTGGTCATGTGGGTAGGCGGGGTTAGAGTCGTTGGTGGGAGATGAGTATTATTAGGGGCTAGTTTTTTTAAAGAGAAATGAGGAATTTCCAGAAAGAATCGCCCCCATTACCACTATATTAGACACACCTGAATGAATAAGCCGAATACGGGGTTCGCTTTTATGTAATAAATGATGATTTAGTAGTTTCTGCGTGCACGACAGAAATTCAAAGCGTGTTTTCCTATGGAGCCGATTACGATAGCAGGCACGTTCAAAACAAAGTTTTGGTGGTTTTCTTTTCACCTGTTTGTCCAATAAACCTGGAAGGGTCCGGAGGTGGTCTACAACAGATCCAGTGAAATTTGATAGAAATTTGTATCCCAAAAAAAACTCTCCTCCTGTCACTCTTTAAATGACCAGCGGTTAATGTAGGCTGAATATTGGAAACGTTTGATTGTGGAGGTGGTTGAGGTCATATCATTATTGGATGGTGATAATGAGAACTTTGATTTCAGGTTAAAATGTTCAAAAACATAATAAAATTAAAAAAAAAAGGGGGGCAAAAAGGGGGGCGCAAGCCCCCCAAACGAACCCTTGCCCCCCCTTCAGGCCCCCCAACTTACCTGACTTTTTTGTACAGTGTCTATGGAGAAGGAACCCAAATTTGCCCCTCAAACAAAAAAAAGCCTGGCCCCCTTCAGAGCCCCCCGCCCCATTTGCAAAGGTCCTGGTTTACGCCACTGAAGATTAAGATTTGGGTTAGTGTGGGATAGCGTTAGGGAAGAGTGTGCAGCTGCATTTTGTATTCAGTGGATGTTGCATGTGTTTGTGTCTGAGAGTGGAAAACCTAACTTTATTTTATTGAAATTTTTGCAGAAAAAAATAAAAAACTTAAAAAAAGCAAAAAATAAAAAAAATATGAAATTTCCATTTATTGTAAATCATATTTTATTTATAAAATTTTATGCGGATGCATTGACCTTGTGGTGTGTTGTGGGCAATGTTGCGCGAACTAGAGGTATAGAGCTGTTTGAAAGCTGTTTGAATATTGGAGTGTTGGTAGTTTATATTAAACTCGAAGTAGGAAGGGGTTATGGTAGAGGTTTCGACGGAAATTGTTAAAAAGTGGAGATGACATGCCAGACTGCCGGCTGTCACTTTTAGTAATTGAATTTTCCATTTTGAGACGTTTGTGTGACTTTGCCAGCCTGGTGATGGGTGGAATGTCCCAAGATCCTGGGGTCGTGTGCTAAATTATTGATTAAAGGCCGAGGGTAAGGTCCGCTGTGGATGACGGTTAAAGGAGCTTTGCCATTTGTAGGGAGGGTAGAGTATTGCGCATTGCGGGTTATAACAAACACATGATGGGTCAGAGCGCTGTGCATCACTGTCTGAGTTGGGGGCAGGTTATGAGTTGATCATTTTATGAGGTTGGATATGGTGAGTTGTTATGTTGAGTTGAGTTTGCAATGTCAACCAGTGATTACAGAAGGAGGAGGGTGAGTGTGTGTGTGAGAGTGATGTTTTGGAATTAAGAAGAACGTTAGGCTTTGCTTATGGTAATGTGGAAAGAGTGTTGCCATTTAATTTAATTCTTGTAATTTGGGCGTGCAATGCCTGGTTGACACTAACAAATTTTGGTATACAAAATTACATGTTTTTGTTGATGTAGTACATGTTGGTAGGGAGAGATTGCTATTGTGAATTTATTTTCTGCATTACTATTAGTAATGTAGATGTGGAATTGGTATTAGAGACGAATTCAACAGCGTTCAATATCATGAAAGTGCAATCGACTTTTAGTGAATATTGGTGCACGTGTGAAGTATAGTGGAGGCCATTTTGAATATTGAGTTCATAGTTTTGTGTGGTCGATCATAATGTTATTTAATTGGTAACAACATTGATTATAGCGAGCCATTGTATAAGAAAGGGTCCGAAAACAAGCCTTGGTGTCGTAGGTGATTTTCAGTGAGTCGCGGCATCTATACAAATGTGGCAATTGCACAATGTCCTGTTGTCATTTTCTTAGGTGTATGTGAAAATATATGTATGTAAACTAAAATTATGGTTGGCATTGTAGTATCCCTAGCTCTACGTTGCAGCGGTAGTTTTCTTAGCCACCACCTTGCCCGCGTAGCAGATTAGCTTCTGCGCGCTCCGGTCGCTTTTTCTGAAATTGTGCCGCGCGTGCGCGTTCTTGTTTTCAGGCAGGCCATACCCCCGCTACAATACTTTCTCGCCCGGTTACAACTTATAGTCCGGATCATTTTGAAAACATTACTCCTGAGTATAATTTATATTTATAAACTTTCATCCTTAACGAGCAAAAACAAGCTTTAAACTGTACATGACTGTGAACGACACGAAAACTCGCTTTTTGAACACTTTTATCGGAAAATGGCCCTTCAAATACACCATTTTCACAAAAGGCCTTAATTCACAACCGCTATGTAGTCAATGTTTCGGCACAGGATGTCATTGGTGCATTATATTTTTCCTGGAAACGTGTCATATCCCTCTCCAAACTTACTTTTTGTGTAATTGACATGAAAGACATATTCCAGCATTTCATTTTCGGTTCATTAGCCGGTGGGGGGGGACTCCCATCTTGGAGGGGCTCGCGCATGTAATGCGTTAAGACCCCCATTTTCATCAGCCATTGCTGTCAGCCAAAGAACCCCCATATATTTTGAATGTCCCCCAAAGACCCCATATTTTTTTAAAATTTTACCAAACTGTCACCGTCAAACTCCCTATTTTTAAAATTGTTTGCAAAATTGCACCCGAAAACCCCCCCCCTTTTTAGTATATAGCCTAACGTTAACATTTAAGTAACGTATCTGGTGTACGTATCTGGCTGGCCGTCCCTTTTTCTAAATCGGTAGTACCGTCCTTGAGAAAGTAATACTTAACCAACTTAGTCTCTATAACCTTATCAGGTAATACCATCATTGGTGTGTTATTCGACTTTATGTATCACGGCGATTAGCAAGAGCGCAGCGGAAAGTAGGTAACGTATCTGTCGCGTATGACCGTAACGTGGGGGAGTCTTTCATTACAGGCCTGGAAATGGTTCGCACGGATGTCATTGGTGCATTAATTTAATTTTCCTGAACGTTCAATCCTTCTCCAATTACTTTTTTTTGTAATTTACATAAAGACAAGATTCCACGCATTTTATGTTCGGTGAAGTAGCCGGGGGGGGGGACTCCCATCTTGGAGGTGTCGCGCATGTAAGGCTGTTAAGACCCCCATTTTCAGCATTGCTGTCAGCCAAAGACCCCATATATTTTAAGAATGTCACCCAAAGACCCCATATTTTTTAAAATTTTACCAAACTGTCACCCAAAACCCCTATTTTTCGAAAATTGTTTGCAACATTGCAGTCCCCCGAAAACAAAAGGTTTTTAGTATATAGCCTAAAGTTTTATAGTAACGTATCTGGTGTACGTATCTGCCGGCTTTTTTCTAAATCGTACCCGTCCTTGGATGATGAAAGTACATCTTCACCAACTTCGTCTCTATACTTATCAGGTAATACCATCATTGGTTGTGGTATTCGACGTTAATGTATCATCGGCGTTTAGCAAGAGCGTAGCGGGAGGGTAGGTAACGATCTGGTGCGGTATGAACGTAACGTGGGGATTTCTTTTTCATTACTAATGGCCTGTAAATGGTTTCGCGACGATGTCATGGTGCATTATAATTTTCCTGAACGTGTCATCTCCTTCTCACACACTTACTACTTTTTGTAATTTACCTGAAGACAGATTCCAGCATTTTTATGTTCCTGAGTAACCGGGGGGGGGGGGGTACTTCCCATCTTTGGATTGTCCCCGCGCATGTGAAAGGCTGTTATACCCCCCATTTTCAGCATTGCTGTCACCCACAGACCCCATATATATAGAATGTTACCCAAAGACCCCATATTTTTTAAAATTTTACCAAACTGTCCACCCTAGGATCCCACTATTTTCGAAAGTTTGTTGCAATTTGTCCACTCTAAACCCAAGACCCCATTATCTTTTAATTGTCCCCCAAGACCCCATATTTTTTAAAATTTCACCAAACTGTCACCAAAGACCCCTATTTTTCGAACCTTGTTTGCAAATTTTTGTCCACCCGAAACCTTTTTTTTACCAAACTGTCAAACCTAAGTCCCCTATTTTTCGAAATTTTGTGGGGCAACTTTTGTCACTCGAAAACCCAGACCCCATTATATTTTAATACTTCCCCCAAAGACCCCTATTTTTTAAAATTTTAGTACCAAACTTCACCCAAAGAGACCCCTATTTTTTTTTTAGTCCTCTGGCACCGCAGCCCCTGGGTTTCGACCCCGTATTTATAAAGCCCCCGATGCTTAGGTTTGGATACCATTGATAGCTATATGGACCCCCCCTTTCATTGATAACAAAATAAGACCTATATATTATGGGCGTCACAATGACGTCAAGTCCGCGAGTCTGCAAAATTTTCATTTTTATAGAAAATAGGCGAAAAATTCAATTGTACTCCTGCAACATAAACATGATTTATTTATTGTATTTAGTCATTTCTTAAAACATCAAAACAAGCAAAGAAATGTACATAAAAGTCCAGACAAGAAATTTAAACTGTGGGTGCAAGCCCACCCATCTATTTCCGCAGGACCTGTAGACAATTACAACAAAACATACATTAAAGGTAAACTGCAGTTACAAAGAACATTTATAATTGAAACCCAACGTATTGACTTAAAATGTTTTAAAAAGAGTTTAAAAAAAAAATCAATTAACTTACGCGACCAGTCTGATATCCAATTTAGAATAAAATATTCAGTATGATGTAGATGTTGTCACAACGGCGAATCGATATTTAAGAAGTTGTTTTGATTCACGTTTCAAAGGCTTTTGTTTTTTGAGAGATCATTGAAAATAGGTATTGCAAATCTAGTTCTATTCCTGAGTAATAAGCCCACAGCTACCAACTTCTATACAAAAGAGATGATATCGTACCGATGGTACTGAAGATTCACTGATGAGGCTGAATTATATTGGATTTCAGTGTGTGGGCTTTATCAAGGTTTGGTTCAAAAGGAACTGTGGTTCATACAATAATACATTTGGGTGACTTCATTAATAAAAACCAAGACTTGACCTGAGATGACACCATTTTAAATGAAAGTATGACATACGATGCTGCCTGAGGATTTTCCCTCAGACAAGAGTTCTCAGTGGCTAATTTTTCGGTGTCAGGCCAAAGAAAGATTCTTAACTCATAATTTATACTCATGGAAATGAAGTAAGTTTTTGGATGAACGAAAAGGTTGTGACAAGTAATGTTAGTGTTGTATTCCAAAAGGACAGCAGTGGATTTAATCACGATAAACTTCAGCAAAGAAAAGGTTGGTGTTTGGTGGAATTTGTGGAAGGGATATTATAATCCGACAAAACTTGGAGGTATTGTTTGTATAACGTTACGAGGAGGTCACGAATCTTCATGAAGCGGTGACAATCCTGAACTCATTTGATTCTGCTGACAAAAACAGTAACTTATTATCTTCCTCAAACCCTGAATAAATTTGCAAATGCACCTGATTCAATTCAGTTTACTTTTTGCTTAATTTCAACAACTTTTATTTATCAATTTATACCAATAACCACAATCACTCTGTAGGCCAGTGGAGTAACCAGCTTTTTTCAGGGGGCATGGGGGGGGGGGCGTAACCAGCTTTTTCTCAGGGGGGCAATGGGGGACAGGATAATTTCATGGGGTGCAAGCATCAGATCCACCAGGATTTCTCAATAAATGGGGGCCAAATTTTCAGGATCTAATCTGGGGGGGGGGGATTTTTACTTTTTTTATTTTTTTCAGTTTTTTAATTTTTTGATTTTTTATATTTTTGTTACAACTACGTTGTGCCCGGTGCCTTATGCGCCCTAATTTTCCGTCCCTGAGCATAGGCCTATATAACATTTTTTCGTAGAGTAATGGGGCCTATGTTGTTTTCAATGTCAAAAAAAAAAAAAAAATTGACACATTTGCAGAAAATCACTAATTTTGAATATTTAAGGTGGGGGCAGGAGGGGAGCAAGATTTCCCACAGCAACTGCCCCCCCCCCCCCCCCGGTACGCCACTGTGTATGGCATACGAAAGACGTTTCTTATCTCGCTTAAAATGTGACCATCCGATTCTCTATCCCCGAACTATATCAAGATTTATTAAATTATGATCGTGAAGGAGGAAAAGTTATTCAGTAGGCAAAAAACAAATGCTCCGTGTCGATATTGAAACATCGTTACAACAAGTGGCATACCCAGAGGAGGGGGCGGGGAAAGCGGGGGGGGGTCCCCTGTGTGGGGCATCTTTTCCCCCATTCTGACCCTGAAAAAATTAGTGAATTTCTGGAAACGCGGAAAATGTACAGTGAAAAGAACATAGGCCTCTACTATTACTAACAATTTATATATGCTTTCCCCCTGGTCGGAAATTGTGCGTGATCCCTCCCCACCCCCCGAAAAAAATGGTTACGCCTTGGTTAAAACTACTCCGAAATCTAACATCTTCAGTGTAAATGAAAATCATATTCATATTAGAATGGATATGATACGGAAGGTAGTTGAAACGTAATAAGGGAGGACAGTTTACATGTTTAAGCCAAAAAATATGAAAATTTATTTATCAACCGCCAAACCACCCATGTTAAATGAAATGAAATAACACGATACTGAATTTAAAGATAAGACAAGACAGGATTTTTTGATATTTCTATTTTTTTTTTTTTCAAACAACAAGATTTTTTAATCAGTTGTGATTCAAATAAAACAATTCGCGAATTACTGTTTACATTTTTTATAATTCAAGAGAATTAATAAGAACAATGACCCGATAAACGGAACCTTGAAAGGTTCCGCCGCCCGAAGAGAATATTTTTTTCGTTGCCTTAAATAAGTTGGTACAATATTTACACATACTAATCGTACGTCCACGTCCGTCGTTCTTGACCACTGCTGGTTGTCATCCATTTTAAAGATGAAAAGCTCGGTAGTTAGTAGTAGGTTCTATATATTATAGTTTTAAGAAACATTGAACTTTATACAATATGCCCTTTCCGTATCAAGCAAATACAAAGCAACGTAATGAGCGTGTTGCTTGTCTACAAATGTGTACACGTAACTGGGAAACCCCTTGCAATTTTGCTTATTTGATTCCTGTGTTATATTATTCCACATCACTTTCCCAGGGATAAAACTCATGCAAATTTTTGTTGAATGATAGTAATTGATTATTACATTTTGATGTACTGTTTTGCTATAAGAGATCTTCTTTCATCACTGTACTTGTAAAATTATCAGACAAGGTTCATAACAATAAAGGCACCGGCTAGGTTGTTTGGACTATGTGGTATATTCTAAAATATCCCGGACGCGGAGAAATGGTTTTTGATTAGTGTTTACCACCTACTCGTCTTGCAATAAAGCTTTTATCTATTGCACAAAGACGGGTAATTTCCAAGCTGAGTCATGGCGAACCCAAAGCAGGTTATTGCCTACTCGATCTAATTCGTCTAAGGCCACACAATACTGCATGGGAAAACAAAGTGGGGGGCATTATAAGTTATTATATTAATCAAGTATGTGTGTGTGCGAGTATGCATAGTGATATAGAAGTAAACAAACTATTCCTTTCACTGACTTGATAAAGAACCATTGGTCCGAAACGGTTGGGATTTTCAATACCATACAGTAATGTGATCATACTACCCAATTTATGACTTATAATTATTCAGTACACACACACACACGCACACGCACACGCACAAGCACCCACCAAACACAAACACACACACACAAACCATCACACACACACCACACACACACACACACACACCACACACACACACACACACACACACCACACACATGACACACACACACACACACACCAACACATATATAATATATATAGATTATATATATATATATATATTTAATACGATATATATTATATATATAATATATATATATATATATATATTATATATATATATATGATAATAGGTAGACTTGGATGTTGCAAACCTCTTTATTTGTTTCCTACAACGTTTCAGGCAAATCAGATCTACAGACAGAAAATAAATGAATGATATAAAATAAAATATAAGATTACATAATAAGGGTTGTAAAAAAAAAAATAACTAAACAATGGATACAATAAAATAAAGGAAAATTAAAGTTACCAAAATAATAAATAATTACTATTGAACTGGCCATGCACGGCCACAGAAGCAAAAATACATGCATAAGAACAATAATGTCTATAGTTGTTCAAACGGACAAAACGTATTGAAAACGCTCAGTCAAGTGGGTCCATTCTAAAGCGGACATAAAAGGGACGTGCGTACGTCATTGAAAGAACACCCTGACCTATTAAAATGGATTACACTAGAGGGAGTAGTGGCTATGCAATACATAAACAACTGCGCAACCACAACGTGAATTCTGATGAAAATAGCGCATTAAGATACAGAGAAATAACATTAAAATGAGGAGCGCTCTCATCTGAAGTTTTTTTTTTCACTCTTTTCCTAATTTTACCCACAGGCCATAAGTATTGCAACAGGCAGAAAAAGCAAATTAAATTCACAAATTGATTTAAAGGGGGATCTACCTTCATTTTGAGGTGTTATTTTTGAAAAGCAGGTTCGAAGTAGTTGAAATTTTGGAATTATGGCTGTTATATGTCATTACAAAGCATTTAAATTATATTTATTTGTAAATTCGATACTTCATATGCAAAAGATCTGGGGGTCAAAGGTCAAATGGTGTTGAATTTGGGTAAATGCAAAATTGCACATTTTGCCCCCCCAAAAATTAGTAATAATAGGGTCTGTTTTACCAGTTTTCAGTATCCAGGTAATGTACATGGGTCAAGCTGTGCAACCCTAATGCGGAGACATTCCTCAATTTTAATCCCTGTGTTGCCATGGCAACAGATTTTTTGAAAAAATTCAATTTTTCTTGATGGATTTGACATTTGAGGCTTATAAATCACAAAAGTAAGACAGAGATCCAAAAAAAAATCCCTCCCATCATTACGGTGTAGTAGTAGAGCATATTAAAATCTACATTTGTGCCAATTTTGGTGGTCATACACCATTGGAAGTGCCAAATTTTTTGGGGCGCAAATTTCAAGTTGAGGAAAATTGCAAAAACGATATGGGGCGCAATTAAGTCTCGGAAACACTTAAATTATTTTTTGATAAAATTGTATTGCAGTTTGATTTGAAAAATGTCCAAATTTATATATACATTATTAGCTAAATTATAATATACAAAAAACAGGAAATAATCAACTAAGAGCCAAATTAATTTATTTTGGCATTTTCCTTAAATATAACTGCTTGAAAACAAAAGAAAAAAGCAAATATGCTGCTTGAAAAACAATAAGAAACATAGATAAATAGTATTTACTTGCGTGGTACAAATGCACTTTGATCAACTGTAGCATCGGAACGGAATGTCCGATTTTCACCAAATAAAAAGTAAATAGAGCTGAAAGTAGTGAGAATTCAGAAATTAAGAAAAACTCAGATAATTCTTGCTCCACAAAAGCTTGAGGGTAGATGCCCCCTTAAATTGTATCAAGAGTTCTTGACTACACATTACGTAATTATTGTCAAAGTGGGGTTTTCAAACAGATGAAGTTTCCCAGAATCAAGTCGTGCGACAAAACGTTTAATTTGATTTTCATGATCCCTAACCCGCGTCACCAAGCCTTTTTTTGTAACACGGTTTACCAAGGGGGGGGGGGGGGAGGGTGGTTACACCCCCCCCTCAAATTTTTTTTATAAAGCACCGGATGCTGATGATTTTGATACCAGTGGATAGCTATGGTCCTCCTCTTTCCATTGATACCAAAATAAGTACCAACATACCTAGTATGGCGTCATAATGACGTCATCAAGTCCGCGAGTCGGCAAAAATTGGCATTTTTTTTAAAATTAACCATTTAACCAATTTTGGCCTTAAAAAAACGTAGGAAGATCGGAATTTTCTATGCGGTTCCGCTCTAAATGATGGCAATTGGCTAGTTTTACATAAAACACAGAGTTTTAGAGCCATACTGTGCATAATATTTTCAAAAATCCACCATAAAATATCCTTGGGTGGCAACCACCCCCCTTACCCTTCGACTTTGACGGCATACCCTAAACCCTGGTGAAGGTGTACCTTCACATTTTTTTCGCTAAAATGACCGAAAAGGATGAGAGAACGATTACCTATAAGCTTTTTACGATTTTTTTTAGCGTTTTAGCGCACCGGAGCGAAGTTCGGTAGGGGGTTGTATGGACCGGAAATGAGATAATGTCAATAAAAGATTGGAGCACGTTCACCACCGTTGGACTCTGGTAACCACCCCCCCCCCCCCCCCCCCTTGGTAAGAGAGGGTTAATATGGGGGTTTAAAAGAAGCCTTGATAATGATAATTGCCCGATTGCAGTCCAGAAGGAATACAGGCAGAGGAAAGTCAAAAATAGCTGTCAACTAGTCGGTAAATGAACTTTACGAGTTTTCAGGGTCTACTCTAAAGTTTTTTTAGGGCGAAAATTGATGTGGTTGTATGGACGGAAATGAGATAATGTCAATAAAAGATTGGAGCACGTTAACCACCGTGGACTCGGGAAATTAATGGCAAAGAAGAGGTCACGTGATAACCTGAAAAAAAACAACTTTTAAATGGCACCGTCATGGGCGGTTTGTCCTGTAATGTGAACGCGTAAATTTTACACATGTTGATTATTTACAGTAAACAATGTGAGTTATATTATAATTGCATTTCAGGTGTCCGGATTTCTCGAATATTTAGAAGACAGGACTGTCTTCCATTGACTTTATCTCGTTTCCGGTCCACACAACACACCCTGATTTCCTTCATAAAAATTTTAAGAAACCCTAATGAACCCGTAACATCCATTAAGTGACTGTGTGAAGCCATATCTTTTGTGTCTGTGTTTGTTTACCTTCTGGAGTGCAATCGCACAATTTATCGTTGCTGTTCATTTTATCCGCCATTATTTAGGAACGTGACAATCAATCAAAAACGTTTGTACTTCTTGGATTTTGGGGAATAACATCTGATGAAAAACAAACTTTGAATTAAAATACCGTATGAGTAGTCAAGAATCCGGTATAATTTGAAATCACTTGGTTGATTATGAATTTCGTTTTCTGAATGGTGCAATATTTCGGCCAGTGTGTTGTAATAACCATGTTACGTATAATTTGGATATTTATCATTGCAAAACAAGTACATTGAGCAGTAACGGTCGTTCCATAAAATGAAATCCATTAGGTTAGGTCATTTGCATAGACATATGATTGATATGAACAATCTTGTATGGGACTGGGTTTCGTTGGCACATTTATCGTACCATTTTAGTATTTTTCTTCATCAATATTCGTTTTACAAATAATTTATTCCTGTACATCTTGACAACAATATCTGAGGTTTTGGTTATGAAATACGCAGTAGTAGTAGTTAAGGAGTTATCAATGATTTGAAATTTGTAATAGGTAAATTCAGAATATTATGGCAGATTACAACCACGTATGAGCAGTAACGGTCGTTTACATCATCATCTCATCGTCGTCCGTGGGCGGAATGGAAGAAGCACTGACTACAGGGTCGAACCAGATATCCGTGTCATGCATGATATATGGATCTCTTGTAGAATCTAGATGAGATCGCTCTTAATGGGTCAGTTGTACTGAAGGGGACTTCTGCCTCTGCTTGATTTCCCACCCGGAGGCGCCAGAAAATCAAATGGGAGATGCCTTGGTCGGTGGTGCGGATGCAGGTCCAGCAAAACATAAACGGCGTGCCTGTGTTGTTGACGATATTGGAAGGATATCACGTATTATCGTGGTGTTGGGAATATGATCCTTCCACCTGATGTTGAGCACTGTCGTAAAAGTTAAGTGTAGCACCCATTTATAAGATCATTACCAGCGATCTTCGGTCGTTTATATGAAACAATTTGAAAACAATAAGTTTAGGTCACACCACACCCTACTGTTATGACGTCTCGTAGGCGTCAAAGGTCAGAAATACCTTTCAAACACAAATAAATGAGCCTTGTGCACAAGTGATTTAAATTTTATATAATAAAACAGTTTTAATGATCTTTAATTGATTTGGATCAAGAATTTGGTATGTCCAAACAACATTACATAGTAAGATTACACACAATTTTTAAGGTTTATACTTAATTGTAAACAAGAATGTCCACTAATGTCCACAAGAAGTGTTGCAGTTCAACGATGATATGGCCTCACAGCGAAGACTCCAAAATGACAGCGCATAAGTTAACATTAAACTCCTCAGGTAATATATTCCATGGGAATCTTCTCAGTCCTGAAAGTAATTTTGTCCAGCAGTTCAAGACGACGGGGTTTCCCTCGACGACACTAATATTCTGCAATACAGTCCAGGTATTCTACCACCATCAGTCTGTCGATAATGTCCTCATTTAGGACCACAAACTGGAATCTCTTTTTGATTCCAAAACTGAAGCTCTCCTGGCTTAAAAGACGACAGCACACAGATCAGCTATTAAGCTCCGGCGGCATCCAATATTATAAAAATCCTGGCGATATGTAAAGCTCAAATCTACCATTATTGTAGATTAAAACTAGCTATGATTAATTATACTGTATAGCTCCAGAGCTCTGGTTTAGCTCCAGATTACAACTGCTGCTGGCCCCGAGACTTTACTCAAATCTCCCTTATACTAGTATACTGACTTCACAAAGATCCCAAGTCTTAAAATAGATATTACCACAGAATCATGCATAAACATAACCTTGCACTAGCTGACCAATTGAATTCACATAAATTACACCACTTCACATATATAACTCTATGGGGGCCCCCCCTTATCAGGCAACATGTTTTTGAGATCTTAAAGCAAAACACAAGTTGACTCAGTTTCTAAGTTTATACATCTATGGCGGTAATTCCCCTTTCTCCCCTTGTGCAATCTATCTAACAGTGCATTTTGCACAAACACTCCAGGGGAATTCCCTATCCTTTCTCAACTTAAACAAAGTACGTTTCCCGTGAGAAATCTTTTCTCAAAAAAATTGAGAAAATAAAATACTATTTTCAACACCAAATGGAGCTATATACACATCCTCCCCCTTAAAAAAGAAAATTTGAATGATAATAAATTTTCCAAAATCTGGCTTTTACATTTAACCATTTTGTGGTTAATTTTACATCAGTTTTACAACAGTGCAAATTTTACAACTTTTTATTATATATTTTCTTGCATTGCTGCCTGCAGTCTATATTACATAAAAGTGTAAACTGAATTTTCTGAACAAATTTAGCAGCTCTGACAAGGCATCTGCCAAGACATTTTTCTTTTCCTTTGGTATGCTTATGTCCAGATTGTATTCTTGTAGAGTAAACTCCACCTGACCTAGTCTCTGATTTCTGTTTTTTCATCTGTTGATGAAAGTCAAAGGATTGTGGTCCGTGTACACTAGAACTTGGGTGCACTGTTGTACTCAAGTACACTTCAAAATTTTGCACTATTCAATAGCAATAACAAACTTCTTTTCTCAATTTTTAATGGCTCATCAAATGCTTGTATGGGTTGCAAGGGAGCAGTAGGAATTTTTCTGATTGGGCTTGCCCACCATTTGACATTGGGGCAAGTGCTTACATACTCAGACACATCTTTCTGAGTGTAGTCCACCAAAATGACTCTTTAATTCTGTCATATGTGTTTTTCTCAACAACACCTAAGTGTCCTGCCATGGGACTGTCATGGGCTATGCCTATCCCTTCCCTATGGTATACCTTGGGCACTACAATTTGATGCCAACTCCTTCCTCAGTCTACAAGTCAACAGGTTGGGGCCGCATTTTCCTCATGAGGACACCATTTTGCTTGTAGAAACATACAGGAATTTGCTCGGCTCCTGTTGCGTCAATGCCCTCTCACCTAATTTCCTAAGTGCTGGTCACTGTGCTGCTCATTTACCAGCTTGTCATGGCTTAAAGGTCCCTTTACAGTCCCTAACTCTATCATGCTCCGCGGCTGATTTTCTATTGTTACCACTTTGTCACTTTTGTTTGTGCTCAGGGTCTGGATTTTCATTAACAGGGACTTTAGTCTCCTCTGAAAGGGAAGATGACCCTCTCTCCAAATTCTCTAAGAAACATTTTCTTTTCCTTTGATATGTCTTATTCCAGATTTTATTCTTGTATATATATTAACTCCACCTACAAGTACTCTGATTTCTGTTCTGTTTTTCATCTTGTGATGAAAGTCAAAGATTGTGGTCCGTGTCACACTAGAACCGGGTGCACTGTTGTACTCATGTACAGACTTCAAAAATTTTGCAATACAATATCAATGCAGACATCTTTCTCATGTTTCAGTAGTTTTTTCTGATGTTTTTGTCAAACTTATTAGAGAAATAACATACAGGATGATCTACATCAGTTTCATCTGCTTGCATGAGAAAACTCCCCCACAAGCCTTACATCACTGGCATCAAATGCCAACTTGAAATTGTTTCTGATAGTCTGGGCAATCAAAACTGGCGCATTCATAACACTAGACTTGATTTTCTCCATGACTTTTTGGCATTGCTCTGACCACCAAATTTTTGCGGTTTTTTTTTTCAGAAGGTTGGTCAGTGTACACGCAATTTCTGAGAATTTGCGAAAGTATTTTCGGTAATACCCGACCATAGCTAAGAATATCATGAGATCTCTTTGGTTCTGTGGTTGTGGGGAATTTCTTCAATGCTTTCAACTTTTGCAGAGGGATTGGCCTACATTGCCTTGTTCTACAACATGCCCTAAGTATGTGACATTTGCATGGCAAAATTCAATTTTTTTCACCCGACCAGATTCACAGTTAAACCAGCTTGAGATAGTTTCTCAAAAATTGATGTAGGCCTGTCTCATGTGTTCTTCCATGTCTCAACTGTACACACGAGATAATCCACATAGGCTTCACAAGTTTCTTGTCTGCAACTACTCTGT
Organism: Ophioderma brevispina; assembly: GCA_023653785.1. Lineage (NCBI taxonomy): Eukaryota > Metazoa > Echinodermata > Ophiuroidea > Amphilepidida > Ophiodermatidae > Ophioderma > Ophioderma brevispina. The sequence goes on along the minus strand of JAMKCH010014033.1, from coordinate 9,871 downwards.
TCACTAATCTTGAATCTCTTTTTGAGACCAAATGCCATTCTTTTGTCTTGGTATAGGCCACTCGGGGTACAAAAGCTGTGAAATTTCTTGGCCACGGTCAGTGAGGGGTGGGGAACTTGCAAATACCCTTCAACAAATCAAATTTGCTAACAAATTGGCATTTCCAACTCTATCTATGCAATCATCAATTCAGTTGGGATTGGATATGAGTCTGTTTTGGAACAGAGGTGATTGTCGAAAAATCTGCTGACAAACGAAATGAACCTCAGGTTTACATGGGGAGCTCCATTTCACATGCTTGCCATATTTTTACATTGTCTAACATGTATTTAACTATTTTGATATGTTGCAACTTGATTGGATTACTCTATAAGGATGTTGCTTTATAGGCTCGAGTCACACATCAAATGTCATGGGTTATGACATGTGTCTCACTGGGTACATCAGGCAATATGTTTTCCCACTCGAATTAAACTTTTCAATTCACCTGTTGACTTTCTGGGAGATGAACTGGGAGATGAACTAGTTTCTTGTATAAATATTAAGTGGCAAGTATGTCAGGAATTTTGCAATTTTTTTCGGACACCATAATAATTTTCGGTGTTTACAGTGCTGATGTCAGGTACTGACTCTGTGATGTCATCATTAACACTGGATACTACACATTCAGGCTTAATAGTATCACCTTCTTTCATTATACTATTTGGCATATTTTGTTGAATATTTGTCGACTTTTAAGTCTACCTGGTGTTTTGATAATAGTCAACGGTCTCCCACTTGTTTCAATCTCATATGGTCCAGAATACTTGGCTTGCAAAGGCTGCCCTTGGTATTGGAAAAAAAAAAAAGGTGCCAAAACTTGTTCACTGGTTTGATATTTGTTCCTGGCATCTTGTATACCATGTCTTTAATTTTGGCCTGGCTCTGTTTGAGATTGTGTTTGGCAATTTCTGTGGCCCCTTGGAGCCTGTGCCTGTATTGAGACACATGTCTACAAATTCACATCAGGGGGGGGATTTCACACAACCACTTTTCTTTCAGTAGTTTCAATGGCCTCTTACTTGTAACAACCAATCAAAACTTTTGACTAAATCCTAATGATCTCTTTTGACAGCCTTCCCTGGAGGCAAATAACAGGAGATGAACTACCTTATCCCAAAGCAACTCTCACATTAAAAACAATAGGTTTTGATCAGTTTCATGTTTGGTGGACTTTCTAGGGCCCCTGGGATTGCGGGTGGTATGCTGAGAAACGTTACTGGGAACTTCCCAACTGGTCCATGACTTGTTGGACACCTGACATGAAATTTGTCCTGATCAGACTGGAATTGATTTTGGAAGGCCAGCTAGGGTGAAAAACTTTGTTTAGAGCTTTCACTATTCTGTGCCCTAATATCTTAAAGGGTATAACCTAGGAATCTTGTGGAATGTGAGGGAGACGTACTCAAGTGGGTCGGAAAAAAGTACCCTCCGTGGTTCATCAAAACAGAATCACAATGACTCTTTGGAAGAAGATTGGACCTTTGACAAGATTGGAAATTCAAAGTAATGAGTTTAAATAACATAAATGAAATCACACAATTTAAATTGTTTTTTTTTTTAACCCCCCCCCAAACCCCCCAAAAAAAAAATAACAATGCACAAAAATTATGACCTATATGTCTTACCTACGTAAAAATCAAATAAACACAAAACATATCTCCTCAATTAAATCCAATAGTTAAACAGTCTGTAGGGTGCGCACCAGTCTCGTGTAGAATCAGGTCCACGTATTAAATCTTGGGACAAAATTCTGCTGGGAAGTTAACTAGTTCGCGTTATCGCAAAAGTCTTTTGGTCTAGACCGGCCGATTAATTTATAAACTCGTAGACTTGAAGAACTACTGGAAGTATAACTGCAGCTTGGCGTAACAACAGTCCACAGGTACTCAGTGCATTAAAGGTGAATGTCACTGGTAAAAGACACAATCCTGCTGATATTCTAATGTTAACCTTTGTTTTTCCAAAGGTACCAAATTTTGAGCAGCTTTGACAATTCTAGCAATTTTCTAGAATTATAATAAACAACATTGATTTTTATAAATCAACTGTTATGAAAGTTCTCCACCTTCTGTTTGAGAGGTCTACACTCGCTGAAATCTCTTGTCAACTGGCAAAGAGAAATAACTTGCAACAGAATTTGTCCACAGCAAATTTCCCATGATGCAACAAACACGCGGAGACAAGACGAACATTGCGTCATCTTTTCAGTTCGCTGAAACATGTTTAAAGGAAGTCCACAATCTTCCACATCCTGTGCTCGAAGTGTTTTGACATAGGAATTACACAAAGTCAATTGTTCATCAACAGGTGTGCAATCTTGCTTCCTATAGGTAAACAAAGAACCTCTATGCACTTCCTAGAATGAAGAGATAAGATACTGTGATCTTATTGTCCACCGATTGCGAACGTCTTCTGACATGTTTGTCTCAGGAGGTTCTCATACACTAGTCTATTTAGAACTAGGTCAATCAGATAAGTCATGCTTATTGCACAACACATTGCAAGTTTCATATTTTCCAGTTCTCCTAACTCATAATTTATATGATTAAACTTAACATGATTTAATTAATATAATACAGAAAAATGATAAAATATTCAGGAGGCTGTCACACCTCCCCCCTTAAAGAAAGAAAGTTTGAGTACAATGAAAACTTTCTTAGTCTGTACTTTTGGCTACTACCTATGTAGCTGTGAGAGTTCGCATTTAGCCGACTCTTGAAAGGGCATCGGCAATTACATTGTCCTTGCCTTTAATATGTTTGATGTCCAAGTTGTACCCTTGCATGGTTAAACTCCATCTTAGTAGTCTCTGATTCTTGTTTCTCATTTTGTGGAGAAAAGTGAGTGGATTGTGGTTAGTATACACACGTATTGGGTGTTTAGGTGAGCTCAAGTACACCTCAAAGCGTTGTAAGGCTAGCAGCAAGGCTAAACACTAACTTTTCAATGGTTGAATAATTTGCTGATGCTTATTGAACTTTTTCGAAAAGTTGCAAATTGGCTGCTCACCCTTGTCTTCACCCTCTTGTGCTAGCACTGCACCGCATCCCCACATCATGCATCGGAACAAACAATTTGAACTGAGGTCTGAAAAATCAGGTGCTGTCAGAACTGTCGAGCTCATAAGTATGACCTTAATTTTGTAAATGCTTCTTGGCATGCATCCGACCAAACCAAATTTGTATTCTTCTTGAGCAGGTTGCGTCATTGGTATGTGCATAAGAAGAAAAATTTAGGGACATATTTCCTATAATATCCTGCCTCCCCAGAAATCTCATCAGTTCTTTCCTATTGGTAGGTGAGGAAAAACTTGTTATTGCCTTTACTTTGGCTTGGATTGGTTTGACCTGCCCTTGACCCACAAGTGGCCTAGATATGGGACTGTGGCACAGGCAAAAATCACTCTGCCTAAATTGACAGTAAATTACTTTGACAAATGTTCAAACAAATTTGTTGAATTTGTTCATGTGGTCTCCCATGTCTCAGATTACAATACCAAATCATCTATGAACCTTTCACAACCATATACTCAGCAATTACTTGTTTACCAATCTTGGGACGGTAGCGGGGAGCATTTCAAGCCAAAGGGCATCACCTTGTACTGGTCCAATCCATCTTGGGTTTACAAATGCTGAATGAAAATTTCTTTTGCTCTTCTGTCAGATTGGAAACTTGCCAGTACCCTTTAAATAAAATCAAACTTGCTAACAAATTTGGCATGTCCAATCTTATCAATACAATGCATGCCAATTCTTGTTTTGTATCGGGTACGAGTCTTGTCTTGATTTAGATTTGTGCCCGAAAATCTGACACACTCGATATGCCCATCCGATTTCGGTTACCATTACACCCGGTGACGACCAATCGCTGTGCTGGGTTCGCTTATTATTGTTCCGGTAACATATAGTCTACCCCTTCTTTCAAGATTTTGGCTTTTTCAGGGTTCCACCTATATGTGTGTTGTTTTGATAGGAGTAGCATCACCCCACATCAATTGTCATGCTGCAATACATTTGTTTTGGTTGGAACAATTCTTTTGAAAACAAATGAGTCAAAACTTGTCAATCAAATTTTTAAGTTCACTCCTGTTTGGACTTGTCCAGGTGACCTATTTTTGTTTCCAATTGGTGAGGCCACTCAGAATTTGTAAGTGGGGTTGGACAACCAGTAGGCCTGTCATCACCTGGCTTTGTGGTTTTCTGAACTATCAGGTACATGTACTCTTCTTTGTTTACATTATCACCTTGGTCTGGAAATTGTCATGGCAATGATTTTGAAGTGATGCGTTCACTCCTATAACATATGTTTAAGCCTATATGTGAACAATTGTCTTTGTTTGCGCCTACCTGTGCGTTTTGAAAACATAGTTTACATCACTGACCTTGGATTCACCTCATACGTGACCACTGTATATAGCTTGCAATGGAGTCCAAGAATTGGAAATAAGACACAACTTGATCCCCTTTTTCAAACCACTCCTCCTGGCCTTTTTATAATACCAATGTTTTCATTTGACTGGCTATCTTTCAAATGGTCCCTAGCAATTCACATGCCATTGTTAGTCTTGACTTAAACCCATATACATAGTCTAAGAGGTACAATTCACTGTCAGTTTGCAACCATTTTTCTTTGAGAAGTTGTACGGTCCTCGGGCTTGATGTCAAACACGAATTTCAAAACGGCTAAATCGTAGTGATTCTTCCACCGCTCCTAGCAGCAAAAACAATAGGGAGAGGTACGCCTCATCCCAATCCTTTGGATAGTCTGAAACAAAAGGTTTCATCATATTCTTGAGGGCTTGGTGAAACCCTTTCCAGGGCCCCCTGGACTCGGCATGATATGAAGACGATTGTAATGCGAAATTTCTATTCATGCATACATGCTGAAATAGTCCGGAACATGAAATTAGAACCTTGATCTGATGGATGACTGGGTTGGCCAACTAGTGTAAAGAACTTAGTTGTGGCTTCACAATAGTGTGCGCTTTGTATTTCTCAGTGGAATCGCTCTGGAAAGCGGGTTGATGCACACATTTATAAAATATTGGTTTCATGGACTTTGTTTCGGCAAAGGGCCTACACAATCAATAATTAATTCTACCTTGAATGGTTATTAAATGCTGGAATGGTTTCAGTGGAGCTGGTGGAATTTTCTGATTGGCTTTTCCTACTACCTGACTGTATGACATGATTTGAAATATTCAGTTACATCTTTCCTGAGTGTGGCCACCAAATGATTTTAAGATTCTATTCATGAGTCTTTATAATCCCCAAGTGTCCAGCCATTGGGTTATCATGTGCAAGACATGGGACTATCACGGGCTATGCCTATCACTTCCCTATGGGATACCTTTGGCACTACAAGCTACTACAATTTGATGCACAAACTTCCATTCCTCATGTACAAGTGCAAGGGTGGCGCCATTTTCTCATGAGGACACCATTTTGCTGGTAGAAACCTACAGGAATTTGCTCGGCTTTCTGTTGCGTCAATGCCTTCTCACCTAATTTCCTAAGTGCTGGGTCACTGTGGATGCTCATTACCAGCTCGTAAGCTGTACAAGGGTCTCCTTTACAGTCACTAACTCTATCATGATCAGCGGCTGGATTTTAGTGTTTACCCAGATTGTCACTTGTTTGTGCTCAGGGGATGGATTTTCATTAACAGGGAATTTAGTCTCCTTCTGGAGAGGGGAGATGACCTCCAAATTCCTCTAAGACCATTTTATCATTTACTTTGCTATGGTTATGTCCAGATTGGAATTGTATAGAGTTAAACTCCACCTGAAAAGTCTATGATTTCTGTTTTTCATCTTGTGGATGAAAGTCAAAGGATTGGGGTCCGTGTTACACTAGAACTGGGTGCACTGTTGTACCCAAGTACACTTCAAAAAGGTGCAATACAAATAGCACTGCAGACATTTTTATATCAATTTGTTAAGTAGTTTCGGATGTTTGTCAACTTCTAATAGAAGAAATACACATACAGGATGGTATACAATCAGTTTCATTGCTTGCATGAGAATTCCACCAAGCCTCATCAATGGCTATCAACTGCCAACTTGAGTTGTTTCTGAAAGTCTGGTGCAATTAAAACTGGCGCATTCATTCAAAATAGAATTGAGTTTTAAATGACTTTTTGGCATTGCTCTCTGACCATCACAAATTTTGCGGTTTTTTTTTCAGAAGGGTTGGTCAGCGGACACGCAATTTCTGAGAAATTTGGACAGTATTTTCTGTAATTACCCGACCATACCTGAATCTCATGAGATCTCTTTTGGTCTGTGGTGTGGGGATTTCTCAAATTGCTTCAATTTGCCGAGATTGGCGAATTTTCCCTTGTCCTACAACATTCCCTAAGTATGTGACATTTGCATGGCAAAATTCAATTTTCACCAGAGTCACAGTCAAAACCTGCTTGAGAAGTTTCTAAAAAAAAACAATGATGGAGCTGTCTCATGTGTTCTTCCCATGTCTCACTGTACACAAGGAGATCATCCACACAGGCTTCACAATTTATAATGTACTGAAACTAACTTGTTCACAAATCTCTGAAATCTCTTTTTGAGACCAAATGCATTCTTTTGTATTGGTAAAGGTCATAGGGCGTACAAAAAGCTGGAAATTCTTTGGCACGGTCAGATGAGGGGAAATTGCCAATACCCTTCAACAAATCAAATTTGCTAACAAATTTGGCATTTCCAACTCTATCTATGCAAGCATCAAATCAGTGGGATGGATATGAGTCTGTTTTTGGAACAGAGGTGACTTTTCGGAAAACTGTGACAAAACGAAATGAACCATGCAGGTGGACATGGGGAGCCTCCATTCACTATTGCTTTGCCCTACTATCCATTGTCTATCATGTATTTAACCTCATTTCTGATATGTTGAAAATTGATTGGAATCACTCTATAAGGATGTTGCTTTATAGGCACGGTCAACTACATCAATGTCATGGGTTATGACCATGTGTCTCAACTGGGGTACATCAGGAAATTGTTTTCCCACTCATTGAATTAACTACTTCAGTTCACATTGTTGACTTTCTGGGAGATGACCTAGTTTCTTGTCTAAATATTATGATTCAATATATTCTGTGCCCTAATATTTCTCAAGGGTGATCGCCTCGGGCAAATCTTGGGGAAGCACACCATGATGGTCAGTAAATATGATTTCCTTGACTTGGTCTTTGTGAAGTGGTCCTAAGACAACTATTAGGACCCTACTAAATGCTCATCAAATGCTGAGTTGGTTCCAAGGGAGCAGTAGGAATTTTCAGATTGGGCATTGCCACCATTTGACATGGTGTGGCGCGTCTTACATACTCAGACACATCTTTTCTGAGTGTAGGCCACCAAAAATGACTCTTTAATTTGTCATGTGTTTCTCACACCTAAGGGTCCTGACATGGGACTATCATGGGCTATATCTATCACTTTCCCATATTGTATACCTTTGGAACTATCAATTTGATGCAAAACCTTCCATTCCTCATCTACAAGTGCAAAAAGGTGGCCGCATTTTATCATGAGGAACCATTTGCTTGTAGAAACATACAGGAATTTGCTCGCTTCCTGTTGCGTCAATGCCTCTACTAAATTTCCTAAGTGCTGGGTCACTGGCTGCTATTTACCAAGCTTGATTGGCTAAAGGGTCTTCCTTTACAGTCCCTAACTCTGTCATGCTCAGCGGCTGGATTTTCATGTTTACCAGCTTGATCACTTTGTGTTTGTTTTTTTTGGTTTTTTTTGTGCTCAGGGGCGGGATTTTCATTAACAGGGAATTTAGTCTTCCTATGAAGAGGGAAGATGAACTCCAAATCCCTATAACTTGAGAGAAAGTTCCTCTAAATTTGGGACAAGTCATCCTCGACGCTCTCCTATATGTATGAGTATTTTGACTCATCACCGGCTCACTATTTTCCTGTGAGGCTTTTCTGGTCATTGACCTGGTTACTGCACATGCGGGGGAAATTTCTATTTCTCATCAAAATTCATCCACTTACAGGGCACCTGGAAACTATGGGATCTGGGAGTTCTTCCCCGCCAAATAGTCCCTAACAACATGGATTTACCACCTTTACTGGGAGTCTTGTCTACATTAATTGTGATAGTTCCGAAACCCAATCTGATTTCAAATCATTTTGTGAAGAGGGACACTAATACAATCCTACCTATCCCATTCATCAATGGCACTAGTTCCTGTGGAACTCGCAATATCAAATGGACTGGCATCTTCCAATATCATGGACTGCGCGCTGCACGTGTCTCGCATGATTTATGGGTTTTGGATTTAAACTATCACCTGAAAGGACACAAATCCTCCAAAAAAAGAGCTTAAGTCATCCCTACTTTTTGTGGAATTTCTTGTTTTTGAACAGAAGAATGAACTTTTGACCTCAAGTAACTGCACAACAATATTGGTTTGGACTACTTTTGGCTCTCTCCATTTGGGTGGATAGCCATATCTCCCAACCCCGTGACCTTTGAGTCTGGCTTTTTACAGTGATGGCATGTGAACTGTGATTTGGGTCCCATCATGCTTTTGATTAGCACCATTTTCTTTGCTCCCCTGTGCTTGGGAACCTGTCTGTGATTTCCCCTCTGAGCGCTACCATGAGATGCTTTGTTAGAACCGAATATTGTTGTATGTTGTACTAGTAAACTCTTGGCTAGGCCTAATAGCTATTACTTAATTTGGAGTCAAAGAATAATCGTCGGCCTTCACGGTGCTTCACGCAAATACTAATCAATTTTGTTTTCATCCAGTGTGTTTTGATATCTGGATGCAGACACTGTTGAACTCTTCAAATAAACATCAACTCCTAAGTTGACCAAAATTTTGCCAACTTCTTTTGAGAGAAGCCAGCGATCAAACGTTTGCACCTTTACACGGGCAAATTCAACATGTGTCTGGGCATCTTTTTTCTGACAAGACTGATTTTTGGTTATATGCCTCTTGGTACCAAGTCAGGCTTTGCGCAATGCCTGCTTAACCCTCGTCATAATCATACATCTTTCTAATGACATGGCCGAATATATTTCTCGGGCCTTTACCAATAAAACATGACTGTCGAACAAGGTCCAAGACTCATTGGGCCATTTCAAACTATTGGCCAATTTTCTCAAAATGAAGAAGTACTGTTACTGCTTGTTTTGAAATGTTGGAACAAGGTGAAATTTTCGCGAATCAAATCCAGAGGGCTTGGAAGAGTTCGATGAGCTAGCATGTTGTTGGAAAAATTGTATCATAACTTAGAACGGGGCCAAGAGTTTGGTGAATTCAGTGAGGTAATTCTTGTACTTTCTCGGCGGTTACCACCATACAGGGCCGCACTTGGTTAATCAGAAACTACTTGATTCAGGACATTCCCAGCTCGCTTTTGACTAAGGGATTTGTGGAATTATCTCACTGATCGTTCCCAGTATGTTTAATTATCAAGTAGTGGAACGTTATCCAACTCTATTACATCCGATACTGGGGCCCCGCAGGGTACAGTGCGTGCACGTTTTTATTTACTATGTGTACATCTGACTGCAGATCTAATGGACCTTCAGTCCATTAATTAATTCGCCCAAGATAAGGCGATGAGTGGTCTGATTAAATTGATGATGATGACTATCTACAAACAGCAGCTTGCAAAGTTTGTCAACTATTGTGATGCCAATTTCTCGAATTAAACGTGTCTAGACAAGGAAATGATAATTGACTTTAGGGACTTTGAGTTCGATTCCCAGTCCCTATGTCTTGAAAGGCAGTGTTATCGAGCGAGTGCCATTAATATAAATATCTTGGCATCGTAATAGATGTAGAAAACGTTGCATGGC
>JAMKCH010014032.1:0-38599 GCA_023653785.1 Ophioderma brevispina | reverse complement strand
TATTCCGGTGTCTATAATATTATTGTCATACTCTTGTCTATAAAATGTGAATAATATGTGAGTGTTGCAATAATTTTGCGAAAGGGGAAAAATTTTTCGTTGATGTGACATGGGACTCAGGCTCATATCTGCAATAACAATTAATATTATTATTAAATTTCGTTTTCAAATAATGGTAAAGTTTGGTTTCAAATGAACGTCAAAATGACGTAACTTTCAAACAGGGACCGTTTTTGTCAACACCAGAGCCTCTGGAAAAAACGACTTTTTGTTTTCTTTTTGATGCAAAAGAACAAATTCTTTGTTAGAAACAAATATTGTCCTTTCTGGTTATATTTATAATATAAATTAGTCAACAACATTAAAGGTCCAAGGAAATGAGATGATAAACATACTCCAAATCTTTGTGGGACATTCCATTCCAATAAACAGGGCCAGAAAAAAGAATACACTGCCAGTGACATCATTAGTGGAACTATTGATTTTTCAGTCAGTGTCATAATAGATTCACACCAGTCACCTGGAATTTTCTATTACTCTCTGAAAAATCAATAGCGCCACAAATGATGTCATCACCAACCCAAATATTGAATGCTTTCTGGTCCCTCCTTGTAGACTTGACACAAACCACATCAATTCTATTTGCATTTCCTGGGACCTTTAACAACAAGTACAAACCCTTGGTTCTAAGTGGTTTTTATTATTTTTCTCGATCATCTTACCATACTTTGATTTTCTGTCGTGCAATACTAAATCATCATCTTATTACATAAAGACGGCGTATTTGGCTTATTCACAGCTTAAAGAGTGAACTAATACATTGGTAAGCATTCCAAATATGGAAAAAAACCTGGGTTCGAAAAAAATGAGGGCGCTTCTTTCTGGAAATGTCCTCACTCTTTAAAAAACTAATGATTTAAAGACAATGGGGTATTTTAGAAAAATATTGCATGGTACTCCCTTGTCCACTCAAGTGGATAAGGTTTTTTTTACAATATAGAGGATGTGAGTTCTGAAATGGTTCATATCTTATCTTCTATTAAAGATCGTTCACAAGCTGTTGCCATTGACAATGCCATCTCATAATCTTTTCCACTGCCTTGGGGTACTCCGCAAGGTTCAGTTAAGGGTCCATTGGACTTCATTATGTACACTGGACCTCTAAGCGACATTATCAATGCACATAAGGGGATCCAGCACATCATTTATGCGGACGACACGCAGGTGTACTTGGTTATGAAATCTTCTGAACAATTGGACGCTGTCAAGAAGCTTGAGGAGTGTGTTGCAGATGTACGTATTTGGGCTATTGCAAACAGGTTAATGCTGAAGGATAAAACACTGAGATCCTGCACTTTCACTCTCAGCATCGCAATACATCTATGCTACCCGAATTTTGCATGATGCTTAGATCAAATAATTTAATTCTATCAAGGACCTATGGGTTGTTTTGGACAACACATTTCTGTTAAAGCAACACACAAGCAATATTTGTCGTGCTGCTTCCTCTGGTGTTTACAGAATCGGAAAGATAAGAAAGTACTTTTATTTAAAAATTCAAAATGGCGGACACAATCAGGGTCAATTTTTTTGGACTCACCCTGTAAAAAACACCGTATTCTAGCTTATAAACATCTGGTGATGAATGCGTTTTCATCTTTTTGTCGAGATTCATCTCCCCTCTCAATCTAGTCCAAAGTCACGTCGAAGTTTCTGTTAGCACTAATTTCATCTGCTTGATTATGTCATTGATGAGGTCTAATATTGCCATTGGTTTATATAGTTGGAAAAGATATCAAAACACCATGATAAAGTAATGGCATCAGAAAATTCATTCAGCATCGACTATTTGTGTGTGTGTGTGTGTGTGTGTGTGTTTGTTTTTACGATGTATAGAAATATGTAAAACCCAGACACAATATGATTAAAGATTTGTCATAATTTTATTGAAAATAAAAGTATTCACAAGTTCTAAAAACACGTGTTGTATGTGTCGATTATTAGTGGGGCATCCTTGGCGTGCTTACACAGCATGTGGGCTGATGCAAGTAGACCCTTTGCTCAAAGGAAATATCGCCAAAGTTTTGGGAGTAATCACATGTTCTTAACTTCTGGTACGCAACTGATGATCTCACCTAGGCGATTCTCTGATTCCGATGCAGAATAACGCGTAACGTTCCTGCTGCGCATAATTTCATTTTATATGGTAGTATTTCTGCTGCAAAGATGGTCCAAAACATACAAATCAATTCTAATCACAAAATAAACCAATTAGTACCTTATTAGTCCTATTTCGATCTTCATTGACAAACTATTTTGCCTCTAAGAGATAATGACACCTATGGAGCGGGCCGAAGCACGGACCTGGTTCAAACGGGTGCAGGTCGCTATTCAGAAGACCTATTACTCAGAAGACCCACTATTTAGAAAACCCACTACTCAGAAGGCCCGCTATTCAGAATTTTCTGAATAGCGGGCCTTCTGAATAAAGGGATTTCTGAATAGTGGGCTTTTTGTTGTATTTTATTTAAAAGACCCGCTACTCAGAATGTTTGTTCTGACTGACGGGTTTTCTGATTAATGGGTCCTTCTGGTCACTCAGAAAACCCGTTACTCAGACGGCCCGCTATTCAGAATTCTGATTAGTGGGCTGTTTTATGTGTTAAAACGGCCTGTTATTCAGAAGACCCGTCAGTCAGAATATTTTCTGACAAACGTCGGGATATTTTCTGAATAACGGGCCTTCTGAGTAATGGGTTTTCTAAGTCAGTCAGAAAACTTAAAGGAATGGGTCCATCAGTCAGAATCATTTCTGTCTAGCAGGTCCTCTTTTTGACAAAATCGAGACATTGGTGCATCATAATTGAAATGCTTAGTTTTCATTTTAACCCCGTCCAACCAGGCTATTAATGTACACGTTTATTTGATCGGATTTTAGATCACAATAAGAAGAAAAATTAATCTTAAACAAATGAAAAGTTGCATAAAAGTACTGGAGTTTTTTTAACCCACCCTTCTACTCTCGAATTTGGGCGGCTTATCCTCCCCCGCTTAAGGTTGTGGTGGCTAATTGTTTTTGGCCTAAAATGGCGCAAGAATGTCATGCAAAAATCCATTGTTGATTTACAAGACCTTCTGTGAAAAACTTAAGAAGGAGGTTGGACCATGCCATTTTGGGCGCCATTTTTGGAACAAAAGGCAGCCCATTTTGGATTTTCATTCAAAGTTGTTGCCAATCAATTTCTCATTAACAAACTTTAAAGATGCAATGAGAAATAGGCCATTAATAACTTTATTCTGACTTTTGACCCCCAAATGGAAGCTCTTGTCCGGCAATGGCCACTTTTGCCCTTTTTTTCATTACTGCGTCGGAATCTGGTTCCTCGGAAATTTTACCATTTTACCCTAGAAATCAACTTCAAGCATAAAGTGAACACCATTTTCCAGCTGGTGAGGGTCGGTGAGGCGTGACTATATGTTTAAATTATGCGTATCCCATTTACTGTAATTAAGTATTAATCGGAATCTTGATGGAAAAAGGGGTCGTAACTATATTTTTGATATGTTTTAAGGTTTTTTGTGCCGAATTAGCATACATTAGCATGAGTTTGGTAAAAAATGAAATGCTCTTTTACAGAATATTTTGGGATATTTTTTACGTATACCACCTTTTAAAAAAAAAAACCGTCCGCGTTACACGATGGAACGCTCGTATCTACATACTTGTTTCCGTGTCGTTGCCACAAAATCGGTATCTACCATTACACTTTTGTTGCACTCAACAGAAATTTTGAGTGCAACAAAGTTCGTATGTACAGCATAAAGATGAGCCTAATTAGCTTACATAACTCTGCAATAAAGCAGACTGCACCTGAAATGTTATATCAAATTAAGCGTATTGAACTACTTTTTCATATTCTAAATAACTCACTTTCGCCAAGATCATTTACACTTTGTGCACTCACAGGACGAGATACAACCTCACTAACGCCCCACCCCACTCCCCACACCCACCCTCCCCAACACCCCCCACCCCTCCCAACCCCCTCTCTTGCCTCCCCCAACACACCCTCCCTCTCGTAACAACCCCTCCCCTCCTCCCCAACACCTTCCCTAACACCCCCTTCACCCCCCCCAACACCCCTTCCCCCTCCCCAATATCCCCCAAAAACCCCCCAAAACCAACCCCTCCCTCCCACACTCCCGCCCCTCCTAACACTCCCAGCCCCAAAGCCCTCCCCTCCACAACACCCCCTTCCCTTCCGTCCCCAACACCACTCTCCCCTTCTCCCTCCACACACCACCCCCCCTCGCCCAACACCCCTCTTCTCATCAACCATCCCCCTCCCCAACGACCCTTCCCCAACCCCCTCCCCAACCCCCCTCCCCACCCCTTTCCCAACCACCCCTCGCCAACACCCTCCGCTACCCAACAACCCTCCCAACACCCGTCTCCTCCCCAACACATTCCCCTACCCCCCTCCCCCACACCTTCCCCTTCCAACCAACCTCCCCCTCCAACACCTTCTCCTCCCCACCCCCTCCCTACCACCCGTCTCTAACACCCTCCAACATCCACCCCACCCCCCCAGAACAACCCTCCATAACACCCCCCCTCCCACACATTCCCCTCCCCCACACCTTCCCCTCCCCAACACCCTCCCCCCCACACCTTCCTCCAAAACAAACCCCTCCACATCACTCCTCCTCTTTCCACACCTCCCCCTCCCCCAACCACACCCTCTCCCAACACACACCCTCCCCCTCCCCAGCCACATCCCTCCCCTCCCCAACATCCCACCTCCGCCCTCCCCACACTCCTCACCCTCCCCAACACTCACTCCCCCTTACAAGGTTCCTCCCCCCCTTTGCCTTCCCCACCCACCCTCCCTCCTAATACCACCACCACCCTTCCGCAAGCCCCTTCCAACACTCCCCTTCCCAAAACCACTCCCACTCCCAACACCCCTCCCTCCCCAACACCCCTTCCCTCCCCCCACACCCTCCCCTCCTCCAGCACACCTCCCTCACCCCCTCCAACACCCCTCTCCCAACCTAATCCCCGCCCCAACACCCGTCTCCACACCCCTCCACACAACTCCAGCCCCTCCCAATCCACCCCTCCCCTTCCCCCCAACCCCCCACCCCCTCCCATCCCACCATCCCTCCCTTCTCGCAACACTCCTCCTCCCTCCCCAACACCCTCCATCCCCTCCCCCTCCCCAACATCCCTCCCCTTCCCAACTCCCCCTCCCCACCCCCCCTCGTCAAAACACCCCCCCTCCCCTTCCCCACCCCCCTCCCCCTCCCCACCACCCCCCCTCCCCGAACACCGCCTCCCCACCACCGCCCCTCCTCCTCCCCCTCCCCACCCCCCTTCACTCCCCGCCCCCTACCCTCCCGCCCCCCACCCCTTCAGGCATCCTCGACAAGGGACACTCCCCATCCCTAACACGCTTCCCCTCCCCCAATCCCCCTCCCCAAAACCCCTCCTCCCCTCTCCCCAACAACCCACCTCCCAACAGCCTCAACACTGCCTTCCCCACAACCGCTCTCCCTTCCCAACAACCGCTTCCCTTCCCCAACACCCTCCTCTTCTCCAACACCTCTCCACCTCCCCAACACCCCTCTCCTATCCCAACACCCCAACAACCCCTTCCTCTACCCCTCCACCGCAAGCCCCCTTTCTACACCCGCCCCTTCCCAAAACCACACCCCTCCCCAACTCCCCTCCGCCCCTCCCATCCCCACTTCCCCCCAACACCCCACCCTCCTCCACAACACCCCCTCCCGCTCCTCAACACCCCTCTCCCCAACACTAATCCCCTCCCCAACACCCGTCTCCAACACCCCTCCCCATTCACCTGTCCCCTTCCTCACTCCCCCTCCCCACCAGCCCCTCCTCACCAACACACCCTCACCCACCCCAACAACCCTCCCTCCCCAACATCAACCACCCCCTCCCCACACCCCTCCCTCCCCAACCCTCTTGCCTTCCTCAACCACCTCAACTCCTCAATATCCCCTCAATACTACATCCCACAACCCACCTCCACCTAACAAAAAAGACCCCACCACACATAACCCTCTCACCACACAACCTCTCCCTCGATCATCTCTCCTCTCCCTCTCCTCGCCCTCCTAACATCACACTCCCACTGTCCCCAACATCCCTTCCCCCGTACCCCAACCCCCCCTCAAACACCCCTCCAGCCTCCCCAACCACCCCCTCCCCTCCACAAGCTCTCCCCTCCTATCACCCCTCACCCTCACCAACACCCTCAATCCCCGAAACCCGACCTCCCCTCCCACCCACCTGGCCACCTGGCTCTCCCAACACGGAAACGCCACCTCCTCCCTCTCCACCCACCCCTCCCCCTCCCCCCACCCCACCTCCCCCTCCCCAACTTCCCATCCTAGCCCACCCCTCCACAAAAACCCTCCCCACCACCCCTCCACCCCTCTACTGTTCCCCAACACCCTCCCCTTCTCCACCACCCCCTCTCCCCTCCCCCACACCCCCCCCCTTCCCCACAACCCCTCCCGAACCCCCCTCCCCAACCACGTCCCGTCCCCAATCACCTTCCCCTGCCCAACTCCCTCCCCACACCCCTCTCCTGCCAACACCCACCTCCCAACACGTCACCTTCCCCCCTCCTCACCTCCCACACCCCTCCGCTCCCCAAATCCCCAAACCCCCTCCTGAACACCCTCTCCACCTCCCCACAATCCCCCCTCACCTCCTCAACAAACACCGACCCTCGTCCTCCCCAAAACCACCTCTCACACAACCCCCGTCCCCCTTCCCCCCACCCCACCTGGCTCTCACCAACACATATCTTCTCCCTCCCCACCCAACCCCACGTTTCCCCTTCCCCAATTTCCCACTCCAACCCTTTCCCTTCCCCACCCCTCTCCTCTTCCCAAAACCCCCCTCCCCCCCTCCCCCCCCTCACTCCCTCCCCAACACCCGCCTGTCCTCTCCCCCAACACCCCTCTCTCCCCACACAGTCCTCCCACTCCCAACACCCTCCCCACACCCCTCCCCAATACCCCATCCCCTCCCCAACACCCTCCCCAACACCACTCCCCAACACCCTCGTCCCTGCAACAACGCCCTCCCCTCCACCATCCCTCTCCCTTCCCGCAACTTTCCCTTCCCCTTCCCCCACACCCCCTCCACTCCCCAACCCCTTCCTTAACAAACACCCCATCTCCCCACCTCTCCAACAACCCCATTCCAATCCCAACACCCCATCTCCTTCCAACACCCCATCTCCCAACACCATCCCTCCCCAAATCCCCTCTTTTCCCCAACACCCCTCCCGACTCTCCACACCCACCCTCCCCCAAGCCCCTTCTCCCCTCCCTAACCCCCATCTCCCCCTTCCCAACCCCCCCGCACCCTGGCCTCAATCCCACACACTTCCCCCCTCACCCCTCCCACCAACACCCTTTCGCCAAACAACCCCTATCCCACCACCCCTCACCCCACACTATCCTCCCCACCACCCCTTCCTCAACACCCCTCCTCGTACAACCCGCTCCCCCCCTCCCCCAGCCCCATCCACCCTACGATCAACACTCCTCCCCTCGCCCAAACACCCCCTCCTCGTCGCAACACCCCCACACCTTCTCCCACACCCCAAACCCCATTTTCCCTTACACCCAACACTCCTCCGCTCCCAACACCCCTCCTTACTTACACCCCTCCCACACAACCCAACACTCCTCCCCCCCTCCAACACCCCATTCCAATCCAACATCCCATCTCTCCTTCCCACAATCCCTCACACCCATCTCCCTTCCCCCAAATCCCCTCCCTCCCAACACCCCCTCCACCTCTGCAACCATAACCCCTCCCCAACACCTTCCTCCCCTCCATAACACCTCTGCCCCTCTCCCACGCCCCCCACCTCGCCCTCAACAACCCACCAGATCTCCTACCCCAACCCATCCCCCTCCCCAACACCCCACTCTACCCCCTCCACAACACCCCCCCCTCGGCCCCGGCTCCCTCCCCAACACCGCCACACCCTTCTCCCAACAATCCATCCGCCCCCCTCCCAATAACCCCCCCCCCCAAATGCACTTTGACACAATTCACACAACGATAATCATAGAGTCCTTCCATGCATGACAGGAATTTTGGTCTATTTATTAATCAAATTGCATCCAAATGCAAACTGCCCTTTTAATTTGCCCAATAGTCACCTTTGGACCTATTATGATTCACACAAAGATTTATTGTGGCATAGTAGCCTTCATGTAGTGAAGGAATTTTTGCCTATCCGATTTCCCGTTTCAGAGAAACAGCATTATGCATATTTATTAGCGCATTTTGCACTACCTAAGCCGCATATATTTCCCGTACTTTCAAATTGCAGAAAAGATATGCATCAATATAGGCTTTCATCATGTAGCTAATGAATTTTGCCTATCCGACGTTACCGTTTCAACAATATAACATTTCCGTGGCGCTGATTTTTGCAAATCAGTAGCCTCATTTGAATACTTAATTTGGCCGACTAACCGCGCCCAAAATCTAATCAGCAGGTCGAGAACCCTTCAACCCACGTTCCTTCCACAAGTTAGCACTTTTTTACACAAACACCTTAACGGAACTCCAGAAAATTTCACAAGCCCTTCGGGGGGATTTTCCGTAATGCACAAGGTAGATACTTAATTCATATTTTTACTCCCAAATCTCATCAGGTCGAGAACCTCATCACCAACCGCCGCTTCTTTCCAACCAAGTTAAATCATTGTAATCCTTACGGAACTCCAGATACATCGTAGCCCAAGCAGTTTACAAGACGGACAGGGCAGATGAACATCAGACAGACAATGATTACTTAGTATTCTTTCTGCCGAAACAAGTTCAGGCGAGACCAAAACAAGTATTTTAAATTAATGACCTAAGTTTATTAATAGAAAAAATGTTTCTATTAGAGAAACCTATTTTATCTAGATAAACTTTTTATCAAGAGAAACTAATTTCGCTAGATAAACATGTTTTTCTCTTGATAACTAAGTTTTTCTAATAACATATTTTTTTCCTGTTTTTATAGATAAACATAGTCAGAGATAAAACTAATTTTTTCTAGATGAACGCATTTTTTCTAGATAACACCGATTTCCATTTGCCTTCCTCTCGATAAACTCCTGTTTATCTAATGGACACGGGGGGGGTTTTCTAGATAAACCTAGACCTTTCGATCTTGATAAACTATGTTTTTCTAACTAAAACATCGTTATCCTCTATTAATACACTGTTTTTCTAAATACATAGTTTTTTCTCAGATAATATAGTATTCGCTCTCTTGATAAACTAAGTTTTTTCTTGATAAACTAAAATCGTTCTAGATAACTAATTTTTCTAGATAACAAAACAACATTTTTTCTCGATAACCTAAGTTTATCTAGATAAACACGGCCCTTTTCTGGATATACCTACTTTTCCTCTCCAATTTGTGTGTCCGTAATCTAAGTTTATCTAGATAATACCGGTTTTTTCTAGATAAACATAGTTTTCCTCCCTCTCCTAGGATAACATAGTTTTCCTTTTTTCCTCTCTTGATAACGAAGAGTTTTTTTAGATCAACATAGATTTTACTAGAAAACGCGGTTTTAACTACTCTTGCTGTTTTCCTTAGACAATGCGATAAAGGCGGTTTTTCTATTGATAACGCGATTTTTCATAGAAACACCCCTCACCCCCCTCAGAAAAAACAATTTTTTTATGAACAAGACCCACAAAAAAAAATCTTTTTTTTCCATCGAAATCCCGATTTATCTATAAAACTCAGTTATATTTTTGACAAAATAAGTTTAATATAGAACAACTAACTTTACGGCTAGATAAACTAATTTTACAAGGGGAATATAGTTGTTTTTCCAACAAAACCTGCTTAGTCATGAGTATTATATATAATCCGGAAAAAATGAAATTTATCTAGAAAAACTAGTTATCTATAGATTTAAATAAGTTTTTTTTGAAAACCATGCCTTATCACTTTGATAAACGGTGTTTTTTTTTCAAATGAAAACTGTTTTTCTCTTTGATAACATGTTTTTTCGAAAAAACCCAATGTTTAATCAAAGAAAAACATGTTTATCAAGAAAAACTATGTGTATCCAAGCAAAACTATTATACAATAGTTTAGCGGGTTGTGGTTCAATCACTTCACAATAAACGTGACAAATTGCGTATTTCCGAAATTTCCCCAACCATTAAATTACAATCCACCTCTAGAAATTACAATCAGTATTTCCGATTCTAATTATAAAATTTGACAAATACCACTTTCGAGCATTAATCATTCAGCAGGTATAGTACTAAACAATCATCAACACAACAGTGGCAAAAATCTAATAAATAATGGTATGAAAAGATTTCTGAGACCCCTGGGCTTAGACCATTTTCATTTACGGTTTGGCATTGCATGGCCGCCGGCCTAAAGTCCTGGAGTGGATGGGTGGGTTGGTGCAATACAAGCGAAACATTGTAAATAGAAAGGTGGAAAGAGGAGGGAGGAAGAGAGAAAATACTCACAAAATAATTATGTGGAACTTTTTTAAAATCGCATAAAAACGATCCAAAACGAAAGGAAAACGAAAAACAATGGAAAACAAAACTAAGAATCTGGTGTTATATAACGGAAGGCTGCTTTTAAGCCTGTTACTCAGAAATTTCTGACTATGGACTTTTTTAAATAAAATGGCAAAAGGACCCGCTACTCAGAAACCCGTTACTCAGAAAGCCTGCAACTCCAAAGTCTGAATAGTGGGCCCTTTAATAAAAAATAAAAAGACCATCGCCTATTCAGAAAGCCCATACTCAGAAGGCCCGCTATTCAGAAAATCTGAATAACGGGCCATTTTTTTTTTTTTCCCCCTTCTGATTAGTGGGTTTTCTGATTATTGGGTCTTCTGAGTAACGGTTTTTCTGAGCAGTGGGTGTCCTTCGCATAAAGGGTTCGTTAATCAGAAGGCCCGCTATCAGAAAAAATATTCTGAATAACGGGTCCTTCTGTGATTACGGTTTTTCTGAGTAGCGGGTCACCTGAATAATGGGTCATTTATAGGAAATCCATCCTATAGCGACCTTTCTGAGTAGTGGGTTATTCTGAATAGTGGTCCTTTCTGAGTAGTGGTTTTTCGATAAAGGGTACCCCCCGGTTCAAACATCATCATGCCACCCTACACTAAGCTTTGACACTTTTTGGTAGTTAGTATGGACCTCCTCTATCTCAATGCAAGGTTTAGTGGTCTCCAAAATTTGGTGTCATTTTTCAATAGGGGCCAATTTAGTTAAGGTTACCCAGGTCGAACTTTATAAAATGCTCCAAACCTGGGTTGAAAAGCGTTGATATTGTCCGTCTAGTCATAAGGATTCCAAAGATATGTATAGTTTGTAATACCATCTATGACCATTGGTGTTTTGGAGTTATAGGTAAAATGGTTAAAATTATTTTTTTAAAAAGTCCAATTTCCATCGTAACAGAGGTCAAAATCAGAAGTTGCTATCATGTGTCAAAATAAGTATTTTTGTAAGCATCGCATGTATAGTTTATCATGTTAATGTGACAAATAGGCCACAATGGGCACATAATCCAATTGGCATTGACCTTCTTTAACCTTTGACTCGGTAAGTAACATTTACATAACCAAACTATACTTTTTTAGGAGTCCTCTTTCCTCAGGCAATGATTTGCAGATTTTAAAATATAATCGACAACTTACAAATGTTTTGACCTCTGTAAAAAAAAATTGAGAATTGCCATTTTAAGAGTCCTTTTTACCCTATAAGTGCAAAAACATGGTACAAAGTGACACATTGGAATCCTTTAGACTGACGGACAATCTTGACATTTTTTTCACATGTGTTGGAGTAGTTTTAAAGGTTTGACCCCCTGTGTAACCTAAATTGGCCCCTATTTAAAAAAAGTGACACCACAATTTGAAGAAGGACCCTAAGACTATTCTGCTTCCTGCTCTACGACCACCGTACAAAAGCATTGGCATCTTGCGGCTCTCGACGCTATGATTAATCATGTACCCTAATAGAGAGAAGAGGACGAACAACGCGAAACCACCAATTACCTCATTCGACTTACCCATTTACTTCTCGACAAAAGCTAGGCCCTCGATGTGTATTCATGTGAATACACCGAAGCCGTTTCGAGCTAAAACAAAAGCTATGGTATTCTCCCGAGATGACCAGCTCCCAGTAAGGATCCAATTTGATGATACACCACTTGAGCAGGTTAACAGTATTCAAGTATTTGGGAGTCGCTAACACCATCAAACGCCTCCACCAGCGAAATCAAAACCGATAATTATGTCAATCAACCGCACGAGGAAAATTACAGAGATTCTGGAGTGATCGACAACTCACTCTCCACCAAATTACAGCTTGTTAATTCACTTGTTAACCCAGTGCTTCTGTATGGCTCTGAAACCCGGACCATCAAAAGATGACCTGAAGAAGTTTAAAGCAGTTTTTCAGATTGCGATGCTCCAGAAAAACAAAAAATTTTCCTTATATCAGCTGGAATGATAAGATCCCGGAATGAAGAATTTCTGTCAGAATCTCCTCCTGCCACTTTTCAACCAAAACTGACCTACTTCGTATCACTGCCTCGCAGCTGACATGGTTTGGTCCCTTGTGCAGAATGAACACATCCGCACCCAAACGCATTGTATGGAAAACTGTCGCAGGTCCGCTAGTCAGAAAAAATATTCTGAATAACGGGCCTTCTGATTAACGGGTTTTCTGAGTAGCGGGTCTTCTGAATAATGGGTCATTTTATAGGAAATCCATCCTGAATAGCGGACCTTCTGAGTAGTGGGTTTTCTGAATAGTGGGTCTTCTGAGTAGTGGGTGTTCTGAATAAAGGGTACCCCCCGGTTCAAACATCATCATGCCACACTACATCTAAGCTTTGACACTTTTGGTAGTTAGTATGGACCCTCTATATCAATGCAAGGTAGTTAGTGGTCTCAAATTGTGGTGTCATTTTTTCAATAGGGGCCAATTTAAGGTTACCCAGGGGTCGAACTTATAAAATGCTCCAAACATGTTGAAAAGCTTGTGATATTGTCCGTCTAGTCATAAGGATTCCAAAGATGTATAGTTGTACCATCTATGACCATTGGTTTTTGGAGTTATAGGGTAAAATGGTTAAAATTATTTTTTTAAAAAGTCAATTTCCATTCGTACAGAGGTCAAAATCAGAAGTTGCTATCATGTGTCAAAATAAGGTATAGTTTGTAGCATCTGCAATGTATAGTTATCATGTTATGTGACAAAATAGGCCACATGGCAACATAATCCAATTGGCATTGACCTTCTTTAACCTTTATCTCGGTAAGTAAACATTTAACATAACCAAAACTATACTTTTTAGGAGTCCTCTTTCCTCAGGCAATGATTTTGCAAGTATTTAAAATATAATCGGAGCAACTTACAATGTTGACCTCTGTAAAAAAAAATTGAGATTGACCATTTTAGTCCTTTTTACCCTATAAGTGCAAAACCAATGGTACAAAGTACACATTGGAATCCTTATGACTAGACGGACAATATGGACATTTTTTTCAACATGTTTGGAGTAGTTTAAAGGTTTGACCCCTGTGTAACCTTAAATTGGCCCCTATTTAAAAAGTGACACCACAATTTGAAAGAAGGACCCTAAGATATTCTGCTCCTGCTCTACGACCACCGTACAAAAGCATTGGCATATCTTGCGCTCTCGACAGGCTAGATTACATCATGGACCTAATAGAGAGAAGGACGAACAACGCGAAAACCACCAATTACCTAATTCGATTACCCATTCATCTCGACAAAAGCTAGGCACTCGATGTGTATTCATGTGCATACACCGAGGCCGTTTAGAGCCTAAAACAAAAGCTATGGTATTCTCCCGTGATGACCAGCTCCCAGTAAAGATCCAGCTTGATGGTTCACCACTTGATCAGGTTAACAGATTCAAGTATTTGGGAGTAACGCTAACACAATCAAACGACTCCACCAGCGAAATCAAAAGCAGATAATTATTGGCATCAACAGCACTAGGAAAATTACAGAGAGTCTGGAGTGATAAAGACATCTCACTCTCCACCAAATTACGACTTGTTAATTCACTAGTCAACCCAGTGCTTCTGTATGGCTCTGAAACCTGGACCATCAAAAAGAATGACATGAAGAAGTTGGAAGCATTTGAGATGCGATGCTACAGAAAAATCCTTAATATCAGCTGGAAGGATAAGATCCGGAATGAAGAAGTTCTGTCAAGAATCTCCTCCTGCCACTTTCAACCAAAAATGATCCTAGCTCGTATCACTGCCTCGCAGCTGACATGGTTTGGTCCCATGTGCAGGGATGAACAACATCCGCCTACCCAAACGCATTGTTATGGAAACTGTCGCAGGCACAAACAGACAGTGAAGACCAAGGAAGAGATGGGAAGATGACATCATTGTGGGCACCACCTTCCACATGGCATATTTGGAAGCGCAAGATAGGAATAGATGGTCTAAATTTGTTCGAGGAGCCAACGTCCTATGGGACATGGTGCATAGATAGATAGATAGATCTCTTTGCCGCGGTCGATGCAGTGACTATGTGGAAAAGCTGTCCACAAAACTTTGTAATTTGACCGGATGTTGTGACCCCTGACTGTAGGGTTTTTTGGAAAGTGCATAGTACATTCAACTTTCATCTTTTTTGGCAAGTTGTTAACACCAAATAGAGGAGAATTTTTTTCAGAAAATACCGAAAACCCCATCAAAATCCGTCATTCCTTTGTGGAGTTACGACTGTAGAAAATAAGCTTGCCTTTTGTAATTGTACCTCGAAAACCCACAAAATTGTAATATTTTAACTTCCGGTTATGTTGAATTTGTTTACCGCTGTGGCTGTTTGATAGCCGATACCATGTCGAACTGATTCCAATGTCAGTTTCATCTGAAATATGAATGTAATAAGTCATACTTTATACCTAATTAAATGTATAAATTATAAATTAATTAACCCTCGTCTTCCGAAGGGGGGGTTGTTACCGCTCTCCTATTCTTTTCGCCCAACTAAAACCCGGTGTCAAATGAGTTAATGTAATTACCAATTGACATTTTATGTTCCTTTTCATGCCCCCCCCCCATTAAAAAACACTACCGGGGTATAGGAAAGGTAAAGGGTGATCCGAAAGTGATGGATAGGGTGTGGCAATCACCCCTCCCCCTTTCAGGAGGGAAATACCAACACGCCTAGTACGACACAGTAATATCACAAACATTTAATTTTAGTTGCAATAGATAGCAGGTCCTCCTCTTTCCTTTGATACCAAAATGAGTACCAACATACTAACATGTCATAATGACGTCATAATGTCTCTACATGATGGAAAATGTTTAAGTGTTACAATATTATTTTTGAGCCAGTAAATTTGCAAAATATCAATGTTTCTTCCTATATGCAGTATTTTTTAACTTTATTACCTTATGACGTCATAGTGACGTCATCGTTAGTTTCTACATATTTTGATACAATGCAAAGACTAAAGTTAATAAACTCTAAGCTATACTGTAGGTACCAAATTTATAGGAATTGGATGTTCAATAAGAAAATTCAAGCGAAGGGCAGTCAACCTCTGCTGAGCGGTTGATTATCCATTATCTTAAGCCGGTAACTGGGATTTAATTAAAAAAAAGGCGGCAACGTGATGGGTCTTTGAAACTAGTGTGTGTTGGTCCTTCCTCTTTACGTTCCATAAATTACATCAATACCACGTCTGAGGGCGATCGAATCGTCTCTTTTGAGTACTCCAAACGATAATGCGCATTCGCTTACTTCAGACATTAAAAACAGAGGACGTTTTTTAGATTCTCCAAACAGACGATTCACTTTATAATTTAATTGACCAAAGGGAAAAAGCAAAGGCTCATGAGTGCGAAAGCGTGCTTCAAAAATGAAGAAACGTTTACATAAAATCGTTTCCTAGAATGTTTCAAACTTTAGATATGCAAGTTAATATTCTCTAAAACCTCGTTACGTGTAGTCACTAGTAGAAAGAGGGACACGATAAGGACCGTTCTTTCTACACTCCTCCTAACTACCAATCCATAATATCTCACAGGGCTTTGGACTACCAAAGCAGTGTAGAAGGTAGGCAACCATATATTCCCGCCAACATAATATAAGATTTGACTTCTACAGCAAATATTTACAAATTCTACTATTTACTCACATTAGGTGTCCAGGAGATCTCCATTTTGACTGTGTTATCCTAAGCTGTGGTCTTGCTGCATAATTATAGTACAAAAAACTGGTCCGTACTATTTACACAATAAAACATTGGAACTACAGTGTTTGGCCAAAACCTACATTTCAGGGATAAAAAATAATTAAAATAGTTAAGAATTAATTTTGCTCAAATGTTTGCTTTGGTTAAAAAGAGGATAAAACAGGCTTCAGAAAATGTTTATTTGGGTGTCATTTGGACGTTGGAGGAAGAAGTTATGCCTATTTTGCTGAGAGACCTAAAAAATCTATTTTGGCCGATTTTGAGTCAAAACAAAATGATGCATCGTTTACATAGAGTAACATGGTCTTCACGCAGTGACTTGAGTACAAAAACAATTTAACACAAATTAGTGTTAAAACAATAGAAGGTGGGAGAATAATTGAAGGATATAAAAAACTAATATCCGGAGATTACAAAAGAAAATGCTGAGTGAAAAGTTCAATTTCCCAAACAAGAAATTAAAGATAGCTGGGGTAAGACACAGGTTTACTTTGGTCACAAGATTTTCCATGCTTTAACCTACAACGAAAACTGGGAGCAAGTGAAAACCCTAGAAGGTTTTTGTACTTCCGCTTTGAACAAAACAGTGCGATATTGAATTTTTAAGTTTCAATTCCAATTTATTTACAGAAAAAACTTCCAGCTCAGTTCTCGCAATTTATGGGACGCTGAGTATACTGTATTGGGCAAATTAATTACTTTAGAGATGTTAAAACAAAACTCTCTGAGCAGTTTCATTAGGTCATGAACCGAGGGAATTGATATGGAGTGATATTTACAATAACTGACTCTCTTTATGTATTGTGAACAATGGTACTTTAATTTGTTGAAGATAGTTTACATATAATTACGTTACACAACCCCCTCAAAGACAATTTTATCAAACTGATGTGTTTTGGTCGAGAACCAAATCGATACCATCGAAATTGTATGTGGGAATTGCTTTGCTATAATTGTTATGGTATTACGTCGGTGTCAGTCTCTCCACGTTGTATGGCTAAAATCGGCCGAACAGAATTTTTAGGTCTCGCCGCAAAATTGCCATAGTTTCTGACCCAAAAGCCGAAAGACCCAAATAAAAATCTTCTGATAGCACGTTTATCTTGTAAACAACCAAAGCCACAACCTAAGCAAAAATAACGTTTTAACTTTGAAGAAATTTTTTCCTGGAATGTAAGGGTTTTATTGACTACACTGTAGTTCGTTATTATCTCCCAATGGTGAATCTTCAATACCCTGATAAATTGAGCTTAAAACTCATCAGCATAAATATCCCTTTCCTACCGCTAGAAGCAAATAAGTGCCTCTTACAATAGAATTAAAAACAATAAACATACACACCCCATCTTAACTATAAGCATTCCCCAATTTTGTTGTTGGGTATGTTGAAGTATAGACTTTTCCCGAGCGGTCATAACAATGTTTTCCTGCCAGAAAGTTCGACTGTTCACACACAGCTTATTAGGTCGTCCTTATTGTTTCATGATTTAATGCACAAATTTCGCCATATTTAGTAATCGTCCCATCATTGTTTGGTTCCAGCTCAGAGTTATTGATTAATCAAATTACAGCTCCCTTGATAATATGATCTGTTCTCAATGAATTTCAAAAATGAAACTCACGTTTGATTCTCTTGCACGCATTATTATTCTCGCGGATCATCCAAGACGATTGCGAGATACTTTGAATCAAACGAAGCCCGTACCAGACTGGGCAGTTTTTGTTTATTTACAATTCGTCGGTTCGCATTACTGGCTAGAGCAGGATCTTATCAAGAGGTGGCGTACCATGCCATACACAATTAGATAGGCCGGCCGATAACGTTGCAGCTGTTGCCTTCAAAAATATGAATCTAGATATTAGAGTTAATACGGCCTTTGGATCAAATTTAAACGAGAGATTTATATTAATGCTGAGGAATTGTATAAACATATCCGACACTTCAAATACAGCGGAAGAACGTGTCCCCTTTAAATTAAAATGCAAAACAAATATATATATTATATATATATATAGATATCTCTATATATATATATATATATCGGAAATCATGGCTTCAGTCACGTCACTGTGCGGTAGGAGCGAAGCGGGAGCGCGCAAGGAGCGAAGTAGGAGCCCGATAGCAGCAAGTAGTACAATAGAATGAATGCATAACATAGGGGGAAAAAAATATCTACTATAGACCGTTATTCAATAGCCAGCCATGTTGGGGACAAGATAGGGACGCATTCCATTACACAATACATCACTGTCAATGATCCCTGTGACATC
The DNA here is from genome assembly GCA_023653785.1 of Ophioderma brevispina. Taxonomy (NCBI): domain Eukaryota; kingdom Metazoa; phylum Echinodermata; class Ophiuroidea; order Amphilepidida; family Ophiodermatidae; genus Ophioderma; species Ophioderma brevispina. The sequence goes on along the minus strand of JAMKCH010014032.1, from coordinate 20,018 downwards.
GACTACATGGACGATTGACAGGCTGAAGTATGAAGTCCGGAATGTATGCATCTGTCCACCAACATCTGGGGATGAGTCATATTGAATACGAGTACATATAAGTAAATTAAAGTGCCCAATGGTTGTATGGTGGTTAGGGAGGGTATAAGAGGCGTTTTTTTTTCTTTTTCTTCTTGTCTTTTCTTCTTTTTAATGTCAAAATGAACGAGTTTCTTAGACAACCGTTTTAAACTCCCTCTTTAACGGAATTAAAGGCAATTGTTCTTGCCCACCACACTGTTCGCTCATAAGCCGCCTCCTGTAGCGTGATTTGCCGACACAATACGCCATACATATAGAAGGTCGGGTTCGAAACCCTCTCAGCGCCAGAGTTGTTTTACCCTATGAAAATCAATTCACCTAGCTGCTTTTATTCATATTTGGTTTACTAAACATGCTAAATTCTTTGATGGTCTTGAATGTATATAGCAGAACCCCGTTTATCTCACATTTCTCTCAGTTAGTGTTCTTACCCTATTTTAAGGCAAATTCATTTGGGCTTATCGTTGTAACTTGGATATGCCAAAAGGAAATGAGGCAACACTATTTTAAGTAACGAGAGTTATGGGGAGTTCATTGATGGAAATACATCATAAGCTTTCTTAGAAGTATATTATTTAACCACCTTGTGTGAGCCAGTCTTCGGGAATGACGGCCGTTGTCATAGTTTCAGCAACATATCCGACAGCAATAAGGTATTAAAGAAATTTTAACGCTCATTTCGGTTTTTCGCGACTAAAACCTTCCTTTTTATCGTGTCCAAACACTGTGGTTCTCAAATAATGATCCACCAGAGATGAGTGCAACATCATGGCTCGTTCACTGAATTCCGCAAGGTCCTTGTTTTTTTGCATGTTGCTCCAGCAATGGGCAGACCAAGAGATGGTTCCATTGTCTGTGGTGCTGTTCCACAAACCACAGGTAATGTCCCTGGGTTCGTCCGCGAACTCATCGTAAATCTACGTGCATACTATGTGTCATGCCTGAGTTGTCAACTTATCCAAAGCACGGTGTAAATGGTATGGTATGAAAATGTCTATTATGTATGACATACGTAGGGTTACGCATGAGGTTCGCGAACGGACCCCTGTCTGGCTTCCAGGTCCCAATCACTTCTGCAAGGAAACCTAGATCGGCCAATTCTGGTTTCTCATCTGTTGATGCAATCGCCATTCAGATACCCATGAGGAGTCAGCTCCATGGTAATGGCCACCAATTTCAATAAACCAATAGATGTTACTTGTGTTGAGTGGCAATTCTTTTCTTTCCACAAGGCGAACTCTCGTTAGCTCCTTAGAGACTTTGTTTCAAAAGAGGTTTGACTTTGTTAAGAAACTCTCTCTGGATTTAAGAGGGTTGGCAGCAGGTATCTGTCCAGACATAGGGTTCGTTCACATATTGTTTCATCCATTTTTTACCTCTGTATTATATGAATTTTCCTCCTCCTGGGATTCCGCCAATCTTTCTCGAGGGCACCCCCCCTCTAAATTTTTTCATTAACCTCATAGAAACAATCCCAACCGAGAAATGATGATCTGCTCTCCACGTCCACGGATTGCCCCCAAATTGACCCCAACTTGAGGTCTGGTCATGATTGGTATACCTTAAGAAATGAGTGTTTAAGGGAACACATGTTTGTGATGTTAGAGATTAGTTCACGTAACTATAACCCTGCTATTACTAACAGGGGAGACCACAAGACGGTTCTCTACCTAAAACCACTTAACCGAAATATTAAAAACCTAATGCACAGTTTAAAATGGGAAAATCTAAATATTGGTCATTTACGTTTAAATTCAATACTCTATGTCATTTGCAAAGCAATAGGTAACTGTCGCCTTACCATGTCGGTATAGTACCGATTAATTGTATATTTTTACTTTACCGTGTTTATTGAGTGTTTTATTTAAGAAATAAAGGTGATACGTACGTTATAGGGGAATAATGTGTCCGAGGACGGAAAAACTAAATAATGGGCGAGGCGCAGCCGAGCCCATTATTTTTAAGTTTTTCCGGCCGAGGATACATTATGAGTCCATAGATGATACTGCAAACCCTTTATTTCTATTCTATTACCTAAAACATCTTGATTTAATAAGAAAATGTATTTGCGACCCATTATTGCAGAATAATGGGCCGTAAACTGACGAATCAGAATGCTACATTTTCATATTGGGCACATAGGTAATAGAATGAATGTTTAATGCATTAAAGGCCCATTTGGCGGTTTCTTTTTAATTATTGGACTAAATATTGTTACAATAAATATTCAACCTGTTATTAAATAACCCATGAAAGATCCGGTAAATCATTTATTATTTTTATGCTTACTTCAAACGGTGACAATTCATATACACATACAACGTACGGTAGAAAGAATGAAGCACATATTACACAGTAAAACATTTATTATGAAACAATGAAAATAGAAGGTAAGTTGATATCCTACTAGATACAGATATTGATAGATCGATTAGTGGATCCGGCAATCGATGGGCTGGTTAATCAATTATTATTTTCTGAATATGAATTATGAATCATTTGATTATAAGTTGTAGATCTTTGATTTTGATACTTTCACAGTATATTTCAAATTCTAATTAGACGATTCGTTTAGTTCTATATGATTTATTTCACACCTGTATGCGGCATCAACGTCATTTCCTGTTGGAGGAATATGTTTACATTTTACCGCTCCACACATGTAGAAAATAACCTTTTTACCAATTTTAACATATGCCTCCTTGAAATTTTGACATGTAGCATATATTAGAAAGTTTACAGAACTATTGGTAAATGCTAGTGCAGAAGCAATAAGAAAAAGCCAGGGATTGTCTCCCAGGTCAAAAATAACGGTGACCGAGTAGGGTGTCCACATTATCATAAACGTAATGCATATAATAGCAACTGTCCTCAACAGTCGCCTATCGGCTGTTTTAATTCCACTATTCCTCTGCGATGAAGATATGTTACTGTCGGCATGTTGCCGCAATCGAAGTGCAGACCTCCGAGTATAAAGATAGATTCGTAAATAAGCATAGCCTAGAATACCCACTGTTATAATAAAACCAAACACGAGAAGATATCCGCGAGTATAGGCAAAATTATATGAATAATCGTAATTACACATGAGATTACGATCATCAAATATATGCCGACCCCATCCTAGGTAGTTCGGCAGATCAATTAGGAAGGCGAAAATCCAAAGACCTATGATCATCATAGGAGCAGTGTATTTATTGTATATCTTTGGGTAGAATAACCGGTGCATATGCAAATATATCGATTAATAGAAACCGATGTAATACTCCAGATTGAGGCGATAAAAACTTGTCACGCATAGAGTAGCGAGAAATTCGCAAAACCCGCTTAAGCATTTCAATAATTTCCCCTCGTCGAGAGCTCCTACAACTGCAAAAGGTTTACAATGGGTGAAACTAATGAGGTCTGCCACAGCAAGGTTCACAATGAAGATGTTCTGTAGCGCACGGAGCTTTTTGTGACTTACTACAGCTGCAAAACAAGCGAGTTTCCATTATACCAAACAGGGACACTAGTATCATGTAAGATACGTAGCCATTCAAGTCTTGCGTCTGCAATAGTGATGAATTTGTCGTCGAAGGTACCTCACAGGTCGATGAGTCAAATGAAGTTATCATCATCAAGTTCCATTTCATCTTCTAAAGAGAAAATTTAGTAGAAAAAAAGTTTGATTACTTGTGCGAGAAAATGCAAAAATTTGTTATTTAGTTATATGATACAACATAGTAGTTTTTCTTGATAAAATGCAAAACATATATGTCAGAAGAAAGATCTTCAATGTTTTTGGTGTGATCATTTATAAACAATATCAGCCCCCACTAAGATCATTAAAAACGAATATCATTAAAACATTCATATGAAGTACTAATGACAAACAAATGCCAGAAAGAGCTACTAATACATATTAATGGTTTATTGGACGATAATACGTATGCATCGCAAGCTTCAGCGACTGTACAATAGATAAAAGAGGCCAAAGTCAGCAAAAACGAGAAAATGTTCAAGAATTTTTAGAATTATGAGAGGGAAGTAGACAACAGATAAAGCGGGAAGGTACAGCGAGTTGCTCAAAACTCATTTTAATTTGAACCGAACTTTTGTTGTAAATAACATTACCTGTTAAGCTCAAGAGAAAGGCAATATTTGTGAAATATCGTCCCCTTAGAGCCAGAACTGGCAATGAACTGGCTTTGCGACCCATCTATGGGATCAACGAGTGTGAGGCATATATATCACACTTTGAAAAAGTAATACATTCACATGAACTGGAAGATTACTTTTTCCAGATTTTCAAATACTGCTTATACTTGATTTTTTTTTATTGTTCATAGCTATAATCCATTTAAAACCTCGTCTATCTCAAAATGCCATTTTTGGACATAGCCAGTTCTGTCTCTAAAGGGACGATATGCACATTTGTCAGAGTTATGCTGAGAAGAAATCTTATTGTTAAGATTGTTTTTAATATATCTTACAGAACTCCATGTAAGGAAACACATTTTAGAATAAAAATAATATAATATATATCCGAATTAATAACGTGATTGAGTTATTTGTTCATGATTTATATACAATCAAGTTACAATTCCACGTTTCCAACCTACCTGATGATTTCATATAATTAGCTTACTAATGGTAGTAACTCGAGTGATGCACTTTGACTTCCAATAAATGACTGCGCAGAATGAGCACGGATGATTCACAACAAATACTGCATGTAATGCGCTCTCGTTCTTCACACAAACGCAACACCACAGACTTGCGATTTCTGCTTAAAATGAAATTGGATGTTTTGGCAGTGCTTCATTTGTAATGTGTGATGTCAAGATTTATCATGCTCTATAGTAACACCAAAGAGACGCGTGTTCAAAATTGCTTTATCTGATTATGTAAACATTGATATAAATTCGATCCTACTATTGAAGCTCAAGCGATACTCAATTACTAATAATATAGAAACATGACATTGCAGTTCTATTTTTCGCGAATAAAAACTTCACTATTTATTACCTTACTAGCAGAAATGCGATGATAAACGAGCTCGTTACCTTTTAGTAGCCATGTGTGCATAGGAATTTGAGCAGTCGAAGCTACTTTGTCCGAGTTTCAAGAGTTTAAAGGACCTAAATGATACATTGCCGGATATTACTGCATGGCACAGCGGAAAAACGAATATTAGTTCCACGGCAGTTAGATGTAGAACAAATAGTTACCTGCTATTGCTCAGGTAACCAAGGAGTAATCGATAATGGTCCGAAACAATAACACTTCTTTTTAAAAAGCCTGTTGAAAAAAGACCTTTTTTCAAGTTGTCAACGTCAACGTCAGAATTGGTATTTACCTATTTTGACCGAAATTTCCGATGACTACCTATTCTCCACTCAGTATATGGCAAACCATTGTAGTTGCACCAGAAAATGACAATAGCAGTTGACTTTGTGAAATTAGTAATTACATTTGGTATTATTCTTTCTCCAGGAAAGCGTTGCGTTAGAATTCTGCCCTGCCCTGTTTTCAAAGACTACCACTTTTAAACGCAGCATTAGAACTCAAACGAGATCGTGGTTTTGAACTATGTCAACACGCAAATTTTATCATGAGGTGATATTTTCCCATTTCGTACACCATTGATAAGGCAACACAGTGTGCTTTCTTTGACATTTGGTAGTAAATTTGAAAGTGACAGGTGTCAATTATCTTATTTATACACAGCAGTTCGTTCTACACACTTTGTATAAGCTTCCATCGCCTCGGCACGCAAGCTGTTTTTACTGAACTCCGTAAAATGATTGACAGATTTTCAACAATTTAGAGATATCCGGGCTTTATTAAACAATAGTGATCTTGATCATTGCTATCACTGAAAAATACAAGCAAAATACAATAATATCTTTTACACTTAAAACAGTTAGTCAAAACTGAAGTCTCGATCATCTTTAGATGTTTCCAAATGAAAAGCTACCTGAGTTGTGAAGATATTGCGTAGTATTTTCTCTTGGGTTTGTTTTCAACATCAGTTTTAATGGACACTCGTATTTACAGTGAATCGGTTTGCTACCAGCAAACTCTTTAGCAGACCAGGTATTACAGCCATGCATTACTCTAAAAAAGATCTGAGATGGGGGAGAAAGTTGTGTTTAGAAAATGTATGTTTTTTGGAAATTGGAAGTGAAGGCAAGAATGTGCCTAGAAAAGCGTTTACTTGTTAAACATATATTTTTTAGAGTATACTATATGCGTGAATTTCACCACAGGCCGCAGAGTGGAAGAACAAAACTGTTGGGGGTTACGCATAGCAACCAAACCGCTGTTTATTTTTTTTTAATGGAAACGAGTGTAAGTGTACTCGTTGAGAGTAAATCGGGCGTTCTACCCAGAAAAATTGGTAAAAAATGATAATTTGTACTAGAAATATGTCATAAAACAATATATCTAAAATTGCTTTGAAGGAAAGGTTTATACCGGTGTCATATAATACAGATGTCCGTGTGACTGCGTGTCCTACCACCACTCTATCTATTGTATTCTCCATTGAGTGCTGTATGCATCATTTCTTTCAGCACTGTACCCAAATGGCCTCGTCTACAAGATCACGGTTTATTCCGTACATGTTGCTATGGTAGCTAGGACACTCTCTCATGGGAGACACTCAGTTTCTTTACACGGTATCAATATTTTGAAAATGTTCTGATATTTTTAGATAGAACTAATATGGCTAAAATATTGGTCTCTTTGGAATTTGACGCATATATTGAAATCAGAATTGTTAAGCCGTCGGTCCCGTGTATAGAATGTCACTACTGTACATGTACATCGCAGCCAGTTTCGAATAAGTGTAGGGTGAAACCCCCTCCTCCCAATCGAACGCCCTATGCGGGCCATGTTATGAGCGTCCGTATCATGAATACACGCAGCGCCGGACCAGCTTTCTCAGCTGAATAGCTCATGGCACCACCACAAGCCATTACCAAAAACCTGTGGGTACGCAAAGAAGAATTCAAAGACAAAGTTATCCGTCGGTATGGAACACTAAAAAATAATCCATCGCCGATTGCGGTATGACATAGTGAAGGATGTTGCGTTCTTGTAACTTTTGTATTGTCAGCATCCGTCAGTATGTCATACACTAATGGGAGATATTCCCAACATCCGTCACATCAACTTAGGTCACCATTTGCTTGTTGATGTGTTTTATACTGACGGATGTGGAGTCCATGGTCAAGATTCGGCGGTTTGAACTGTCAATATTTAGAATATTTCCGTAATAGCATATCAATTATTTCATTTCACGTTTTGTTTTTATAAGTAATAATTTTAATCATTTAATTTTGATTAACACCCGCCGTAATAAATGCTCAAAATACCTTCGTCACTGTGTAAAAACACCTACGTTTTTGTGCTCAGCATTCGTCAAACAGTCAAAATTTTAATCAGGATTAATAAGAGCTTTAGGGCTTTATAGGGATCGTAGAAGTTGATATTTAGTACATCTTCGCCAGTGTTCTATTATATGATATGAATAATTATGAATAAATGTTTTTCCTCTGTGGGAAAAAATGAAAACAAAAAAAGTAAATATCATTAAAATTACACCCAACGATATACGGACTAACACGTGACCACGTAGAGGCTATTGGGTACAGCGCTGAAACAAATGCTGCGAGCAGCACACAATAAGGAACAAAATAAACAGATGGCGGGTGCAACTCTCCATCGTAGGACGATGTAATTCATGACCCTGTCCTAAAACTAAAGTTTATGCAAATAGTACTACTTGCAAATATTCCTTTATGTAAAGGTACAATCTAATTTGTCATGCAATGCCCAATAGAAGTCAACAGCTTCACTTACTCTCTAAATGTAAACGAGTGAAAATTTCACTCTTAAAGTTAAACCACTCCAAAATGAGTGGCTTGTACTTAAAAAGAGCGAATTCCCACTCAAAAAGAGTGAACATCACTCCAAAAAGAGTGGATTTCCACTCGTTTCGTGTTGTCCTTCGTTTCACTCCTCAAAAGTGTTGTCCTTCGTTTAACTCCTCAAACGAGTGGAAATCCACTCTTTTTGGAGTGATCTTTACTCTTTTTGAGTGGAAATTCATTCTTTTTAAGTATAAACCACTCATTTTGGAGTGGTTTACAAGAGTTTCACTCTTTTGGGGAGTGAAATTTTCACTCGTTTACATTTAGAGAGTACTATGTTCAAATACTCGGCGCGCGCTACACCATTCGGGCATCAATTACCCTGCGTAAGGGTTAAAATTAAATACAGGGCGCGTGTCGATTACTCGGCGCATGGGTCAGATACCCTGCTCGGACAGGAGTTCAATAGGTGTCTTAATCTCTTATTATTTAGCTCCAAGAAAGACTTCCTGTCAAGCAAAGGAAAAGCTTGGAATACCTGCAATAAACTACACCACTTATGGCAATCTGGTATCTCCAATTCAACCAAGCTGAAATTCTTTAGAGCCTGTGTAGAGAGTATCCTGTTATATGGATCTGAGATCTCGACCATGAAGAGCTACAGGATAGACTGGATGACACCTACACCAAGCTTCTTATGCGAGTACAAAACATATCCTGGCGTGAGCACATGACCAAGGCACAGATATATGGAGATATCCCTCCAATTTCATCTTATGTTGCCCAACGCCGTGCACGATTTGCCGGTCACTGTCATTGTGCGATTGATCAAGTAGTCTCAGACGTCACATGTTGGAAGTTACCGTGCCAAAACAGGGGTCGTCGGCCTTTTAACTACATTGATGTGATTGCTCGAGACATCCAAGCATGATCCATCTGACATCCCAAACGTAATGACAGACAGGGACATTTGGCGCTACATGGTGAACAGCATCTCGGCTGCGGCCGTTAGAAGAATGGTGTCAAGATTTCTGGGTCAAGATGGGTCAGGTAATATGCTATATAGCTTGCCGGGTATTTGAAGCGTAGTACCATGCATTTGACACGCACACACGGGTATTTGACGCACACTCTAGGTATTTGACGCCGACACCGAGTATTTGATGCGGGCGCAGGGTATCTGACTTACACGCCGAGTAATTGACCTCCGAACCGTGCATTTCAAGGGTATTTGAAGGGCGCACTCACCAAACAAATGAACAGCGTACTAGATGCAGATATTTGATGGTTCAAATCGATTGATCTTTCAATCATGGGTAGATCGATCAATCAGGGAAGTATTTCAATTTGTTCAATACAATTATGCTCTGATGATGATCTTTACAAGAAAATTGTTTTGATAGTTTCACTTTATTGTTTAAATCCTAAAAAAAAAAGCTATTCGTTCAGTTCTATGTGATTTACTTCACACGTGTAGTTGGCATCATCAACATCAATATCATTACTTGTCATGCTTCTCGTAGGAATCGCTTTGCATTTTACCTCTCGACACATGCTCAAAATAACATTTCTACCAATTTTAACATATGCCTCCTTAAAATTTTTACATGTAGCATAAATTAAGAAATTTACTGAACTATTGGTAAATGCAAGTGCAGAAGCAATAGGGAAAAGCCAGGGGTTGTCTCCCAGATCAAACACAACAGTGATCGAGTAGGGTGTCCACATTATCATAAACGTAATACATATAATAGCAACTGTCCTCAGCAATCGCCTATCGGCTGTTTTAATTCCACCATTCGTGTTGCTGATGTTACTGTCGGCATGTTGCCGCAATCGACGTGCAGACTTCCGAGTATAAAGATAAATTCGTAAATAAGCATATCCCAAGATGTGTACCGGTATAATAAATCCAAACACGAGAAGATATCCTCGAGTATAAGCAAAATTATATGAATAATCGTAAGCACACATGAGATTACGATCATCAAATATATGCCGACCCCATCCTAAATAGTTTGGCAAATCAATCAATAACGCGAAAATCCAAATACCAATGATCATCGCAGGTGCAGTATATTTATTGAATACCTTGTGATAAGTTAATCGATGACATATGCAAATGTAGCGATCAAGAGAAACCGATGTAATACTCCAGATTGAGGCGATAAAACTTGTCATACAGAGAGTAGCAAGAAATTCGCAAAACCCGCTTAAGCATTTCAATAATTCTCCCTTGTCGAGAGCTCCTACAACTGCAAAAGGGTTTACAATGGACGAAAGTATAAGGTCTGCCACAGCAAGGTTTACAATGAAGGTGTTCTGCAGCACACGGAGCTTTTTGGAACTTACAACAGCTGCAATGATAAGTACGTTGCCCACTATACCAAAAATGGACACTATTATCATGTAAGATACGTAGCCATGCATGTTTCGCATTTGCAATAATGACGAATTTGTCGTTAAAGGCACCGCACACTTCAGTGAGTCAAACGAAGTTATCATCATCAAATTCGACTTCATCTTCTACAGAAAATGTAATAAATACAAATATAAATTAGTCTTTGTGACAACAAAATGTTATCACAATGAAACATTGAAATCTCGCTTGTGAATTCAGTCCCAAAGGAAACCTTTTTTATACTAATTTGCAACAAATGTCTTATAGAACAAAGTTTCGAAGTACATAGTACATATATAACAAATCTTAGGTCACATTTAAACTGCGGAGTTTTTGGCTCACCTGTGTAGTATTGGTATTAAACAATAGAAAGCCAAGAATATCACAACTCAAAGCCAATAATATAACAACCCAAACCCAATAAGATAACAACGGTTAACAATTAATATTAACAGATAATATAAGAATTATTGAAAGTCAACAATATAACAATTGAAAGCCAATAATATAACAAATTGTTACTATAACAATTCGGTATAACTATATTATACATTTGCACCTATTCTTTTGCGAAGGCTATAATGTAATGAGTAGTGAGCTCACTTTGCCTAGATAAGAATAGCCATTCCGGCGTGGCAGGAGATATGGTCCTTCGGACTCATAGTCCACCTTACCAGGGAGATAGGGCACACGATTCAGTTGACTCAGCATTAGCTTCAAGCTTTATTCCGTGGTCGTCTATGGAGCCCGGACTATGGCTCCGGGCGGACCATATCTCCTTTTACACCGGCGCAGTCAAAATAATTCGAAAATCGTTCATTGATCTTGTTAATGCCTGTTTTGGTATTGTTAAAATTTTCTAAAGTTAAAAACATTTCATCGACATCAAGAGAGCATTATCTAGATATTCTGCTCGGCTTTTTTTCAACGACTTTTCAAGAGAATCGACGGATACCTACAAGCTTAAATGACTTGGACCAACCTCTAAAACAACCGAACATTTACCAGATATATATATTGCATAACTTACAATTTGGTTGTCAAAAAATAGAAGACCATTATCACCTGATTTACCAAACCGCAGTTATCGGTAAGTGTGCCATGTTAGATTGCAGTGTCTATTCTCTAGTACTCTGTTACCTGATGTGCTTCATTACTAATAGCAAGTATTTCTAGAGTGTTTTTATGGTACACTTAACAACCAATTTTTATCACCCACCTATTTTATTTCAGGCAATGAGTGGCACGTTTCCTTACATCAAGACGAAGCGATTATTCAACGTATGTAGTGTTTGTAGTTTAAAATGTACTTTACGCGACATTGGTGAAGGATTTTAAAGTAGCTAAGAAAAATGTGTGAAAGTCGGAAAAACCTCTAAAGTGATGCGTTTTTCCATTCTAATTTCGTTCGTGTTTACCTACAAACTCCGTAAATTGAGAATTAACGATTCTCTATGGCAATGGCGTACTTTATGCAGCATGCTTTCCCGATCACATACGAAATCAGTAACTCATCGGGGGAACTAATTTCATTTTTTGAAAGCGATACAGTACCATCAGCATCATGTTTCTTTTTCTTTTTTTCTTCTTTTTTATTACTATTGTTTTCAAATAAGGTTGTCGCCGATCAGTTTGTTAAGAAGTGAAATAAAAACATTCAGAATTAAAAAGAAGGGCCTTTTTATTGCACGATTTACACATTTCCGACTACATTCTAAATTACATAACTTCTCAGATTCAAAATTCATCTAATTGGATTGCCATTAACGACAAATCCAAGTTTAGATTAAAAATTTTAATCTAAACTCAGATTTTATTCTAAGAAATTAAGAGAGAAGGTTGAAATTTGAAATCAAATCTTCTAATTTCTAACAACTTGTAGCTTGTCTTAAGGCGAGTTCTGCGTATACCAGGGCGGTCAGGCATGCAAATACTCACACTGAATTTCTATGGGCTCTTCAATTATTTTTTACCATAGCAACACCGTGATAGCATAACTCCAAGGATTGATTGATTGATTGATTTATTTATTGATTGATTGATTGATTCATTGATTCATTCATTCATTCATTCTATAATGAGCTCTTATTATCATTTAGATAATTCATATTTATATCCTTTGTTAGTCTAGTGGATTATCTTTAATTGGAAACGAAATTCCCCCCTAACGTATTAATTAGTGCATAAGAAAGGCGAATTTCCCCCAACCCACAAAGCTTATACCGGTAATGATAATAATAATAATAATAATAATAATTTGAGTCACTTATGAAATACACAAGGCAACTAAACAGCAACTCAAGAAAGAAAAATGGGCTACACAGCCCAAACACGGCGTTTTCTTCATGGAACATACATACATACAAAATAGAGTAGGTATAAAGCTATCAAAAGAAGACAGGTGTAGAAGTAATTATTGTCCGGCGTACTCATAGTCCGGGAACAATGGTGAACAATAGGGCAATCGATTCAGTTGACTCTTCACGCAACATCAGTTTTCATGCTTTATTCCGTTATCGTCTATGGAGCCCCGGACTGTGGCTCCCGCCGGACTATATCTGCTTTCACACCGGCAATGTGAGAAAATACTGCTTACATAGAACTTGAATTTTGGGAGAGAGCCGGTCCGTCGAGTGTGAAGTGGAATGTTTTCTAAAGTCCAAAGTTCAAAGCCACGCGCACACCTACCCAAAGAACACTTATTAATTCTACACTCATTCAGGGGCCCTAACGATTACTGCATAATGTGCTATTTAAACTAGGACGATACTCTTTCGGGACAAAAAATACTCTTCTCACCCAATTCTGCTCAACTCGCTCTCGGACCTTACCATAGCTTTTTTCGCTTCTCCCTCAGAAAAATAGGTTCCAAATGACATTGTTTTTCTCTCAGTGCAGTCAAAGTCGTTTGAATTGGGTTTTGGAAATGAGTTCTCCAAAGGAACAAATTCATTTTCTAATTTTGCTTCCTGACGTTTTTTTGGATTGTTTGTCCTTGCTGCGTATGTATTGTTTTGGCCTACGTATTTCACTTTTATTAACTTCCCATAGGGTATTTGGATTAGCTGCTCATTAATTTCTACAATATTCTTAATTATATTTCTGCATATTCCACATCTGCTCGAGTTAGAAAGAAAGAATGTATTCTCCAAAATTCTTTACCCATTTTGAAGCAATTAAAAAAAATATTGACTAAAATTATTATAGAATGGTCAGATTTAAAAAAAAGGCAAACAGGATAAATATTAGTTTGACTTTCTACTCCTCACATGTAATCTGAAATTAGGAAATAATCTAATCTACTCTCTAAATGTAATAGAATAAAAAAACGAGTGATCTTAATTCACTCGAAAAAGAGTGTAAACCACTCAAAATAGTTGCATGTGTTGGTTATTCACTTCAAAAAGAGAGAAATCACTGAACTCTCACTCAAAAAGAGTGAAAAAAGAGTGAGAGTGAACACCACTCTAAATGTGTTGTCCTCCATTTACTCTTTAAGAGTGAACATTCACTCGCTTAAAGTGAGCGTCACTCCTTTTTGAGTGCACATTTCATTATTTCACTCGTTCTACTAAATATTCACTCAAAAAGGAGTGAATGTCTCTCTTTAAAGAGTTAAATGGAGGACAACACATTTAGAGTGGTGTTCACTCTCACTCTTTTTGGAGTGAAAGTTCAGTGATTTCTCTCTTTTTGGAGTGGATTAACTAACACATGCAACTATTTTCAAGTGGTTTACACTCTTTTCGAGTGAATTAAGATTCACTCGTTTTTTTTACTCTTTTTATATTTAGAGAGTACAAAGTATAGATGGAGATTGATTGGATTCCAGGGAAATTGTTTTCAAGGATGGAAAGAAGCCTTAATGGTAGTCAACATCTACTGGCAGACAAAAAAAAAAAATGTGCAAATAATACATGGCCTGCCTATTTCCCCGATAAAACCATAAAGAAATCGTTTTATTACACCTCACCGTGATTCTGCGGATGGGGTATGGGGAAGTAATTCGAACTCTTTTCAGTATAAACATCCAAAAACAATTAGTTTGGCCAAGTTGCTAACTAACTCTCCTGATAATATCGTCGTGGTCACGACATAGTGTCGAATCTGATTTTTTTGGTCAAATTGGTTAATAGTGATCTGGTTGCCTTTTATGTACTCTTTAATTGTACCAAAATAAAAGTGAAATTACATCGCCCAACCAAAATAGCCGCAGCCGAATAACACCCATTTGTATAAACGGGTTTCACAAACAATCGAATACGTATTCGATATTAGCCTTGCGTGTCCAACTATCTCAAAGCACACAGATAAATTGCGAACGAATACGTATTCGCTGGGACATAAATTGCTACTTCAGTGATCAAAATCGACAATAGGTCTGTCAAGATTTAAGGCAATCGTTGAAATTTACCTTTCTTCATGAGGGATTGGTCATGTTATTTCACATTTTAATTTTTGTGTTTTAATTATGTTACGTGTACTAATTGAAACCTAGGTCTGTGCGTCGTGAAATAGAACTATCCAAGTTTTGTATTTTTAACATTTTTAGAAATGAACTATATTTATCACTTTTAGGGGGTCATAGTGGCATTAACCCTCGTATTACCAAACGGGAGGAGTTACCACCCAGGTAAACTTTCCTCCGGTGCCCAAAACGTTAAAAACTTTCGTTATGTCTTCCATATAATTAGTTCAGATCCTTCTGCTCATTTTGGCGAAACAAATGTGAAGATAGCACCGTCACCGGGGTTAGCGTCGAAGTCGATTGGTGGGGAGTGGTTCTATTACCTCTACTATCCATTATTGAAAATGCAGCACTCGCCTTTCAGCAACAAATGGATATTTTCTTTGGGAAGTTGTTGTATAAGCGTTAGTGCCCTCTAAATTGTTTAGATTATGTTAGATTTTACTATTGAGTATATTACCCATTTAACTGTTAATTCGTTTCAAGTTTAGTATATATTATAAGCGTGTACATTACTTTAAAAGATAGGAACTATGAGAAATGTAAGAAAATGAGAAAAATATGGTTGTTATAAAGTTGTATAGACCACTTTTATCCTCCAAAACCTTTTGAGTTATAAAACAGTCCAGTTACATTTTAAATATTTCTGAGCTCAATTTTTGAACAGTTCTAGCCAATATTTATTGTGTGTTGCAACATGCATATTATTTATTAATTTTTATATAACATGCACTACAATGTTTGTGTTCCTTCTAACGTATTTACTCCTGAAATTTATGGTTTTTTTTTTCTGCAAAAATGAGTTAAAACATATTGGCGACTCATTAAAGATATTAACTTTAAGTAGTCAAATTTGTAAAAGGTTGTAATTTTCTGAATTCGTTGGTCATCGTGGTCAGTCTGCGCTATATTTTACAACGAACGATAATGCAACAGTGAATGTATCCCATTTTAACCGCTTATAGAAGTCGTTTGTATACAAATTTGCACTGTTTGTAGCATAAACACAATGCAATAGACATCGTCATCGTCGTCGTCGTCTTCATGCATCATCATCATCATCACCACCATCATCATCATCATCATCATCCAGTAGCATCATTGCCGTCGTCAATTCAAGCTCGATGTTTCCTTATTTCTTTCGTTATTGCCACCATCATCACCGCAATCGTTATTCTTATCATCGTGGCATCATCGGCATCATAATTTTAAAATAGTAAAAATCCATAGCTATAGTAATCTAACCATACCAACAATATAAATCAACGGGTTTCATGCAGCGAATACGTATTCGACTCCTTAGGTCACAGCGAATCAAACATTTGGTTTTGACAAACTGGCAAATCACATTCATTGGCCATTTTGAATAAGAAAACAGTTGTTTCTTGGTATTTTAATACTGTCGTCAGTTAGTAACCATTCATGTCTTTAATATACACCACTTAAAATAGCCATTTCCTTTTATTTCATTTAATTATACGCATTCATAAATAACTCAAACTTTCAAACGCCGTTTTCTCAGAACTAGCATAAATGCTGATTCGACAGTATGCAGAACCCACAACGATATAAAGGGGTAACTGAATTTTATATTGTTTTTTAATTGTGTTATGACGTCTCGTGGACGTCAAGGTCAGAAATACCTTTCAAACACAAATAAATGAGCCCCGTGCATAAATTATCTGAATTTTATAATATAACAGATTTAATGATTTGTAAGTGGTTTTGGTTCAAAATTGGTATTCATCCAAAAAGCAATTATCTATACAATTCAAAGTTACACTTAGCATTCAATCTTACTCACATTTCATTTATTCCTCCAACCAAAAGTAGCGTTGCAGTTCAACGATGATATGTCCTCACAGCGAAGACTCCAAAATGACAGAATGCAAAGTCACACTTAAAAATCCTCGGGTAATATTCCATGGGAATCTTCTCAGTCCTGAAGATACTTTTTTCCAGCAGTTTAAGACGACAAGGTTAAATAAGCCCTCGACGACACTAATATTCCCAGTATATCCCGTCCCAATAATCACCACGATTTCTATCTATCCACAATTTGGAATCCTATTTTGATTCCCAGCACTTTTGGCTTCAAAAGACGCCAGTAGAATAATTATAGCACCTTGCTCACGTGGAATTGAAAAGTAATATAAATCCTGGCACAATGTGAAGCATAAATCTACCATTATTGTAGATTAAAACTAGCTATAACCATACTATATAGCTCCTCATTACAACTGCTGCTGGCCCATCTAACATATCGCCACTCTGATTTTCATCATTTCACAAAAAAGGGGGGTTTCCCAAGTCTAAAATAGATATTACCACAGCATAATGCATAAACATAACCTTGCCCTAGCTGACAAATTGGAAATTCACATAAATTATCATCTGAACTACATCACTTCACATATATAACTCCATGGGGGAATCCCCATATTTTGCAATGTTTTGATCTCAAAGAACAAACAAGTTGGCTCAGTTTCTAAGTTTACATCTTGGGGAATTCCCCTTTCTCCACTTGTGCAATCTATCTAACAGGTGCACCTTGTACAAACAACACTAGGGAATTCCCTGCTCTCTTTTTATCGTAAACAAAGTACTTTTCACATGAGAAATCTTTTCTCTAATAAAATTGAGAAAATAATATTTTGATCAAAATTTTGAGGGTAATATAACACCACCATCATCACCGCCATCGTTATTCTTATCATCGTGGCATCATTGGCATCATCATCATTTTAAAATAGTAAAAACCCGTAGCTATAGTAATCTAACCATACCAACATTAGAAATCAACGGGTTTCATGCAGTCGAATACGTATTCGACTCCTTAGGTCACAGCGAATCAAACATTTGGGTTTTGACAAACTGTCAAATCACATTCATTGGCCATTTTGAATAAGAAAACAGTTGTTTCTTGGTATTTTAATACTGTCGTCAGTTAGTAACCATTCATGTCTTTAATATACACCACTTAAAATAGCCATTTCCTTTTATTTCATTTAATTATACGCATCCATAAGTAACTCAAACTTTCAAACGCCGTTTTCTCAGAACTAGCATAAATGCTGATTCGACAGTATGCAGAACCCACAACGATATAAAGGGTTAACTGAATTTTATATTTTTTTTAATTGCATGTATATGTCAATATTTAAACAGGACAAATATTCATAATTACTTGTTTTAATTATTTTTACTGACACTACCGTTGGTAGACAAGGGGTTCCTAGGGACCCGCACTAATTATCTAATTAACGGGCAATGGATTGTGATATTTTTTCTTGAAAAGATGCGTGTCCAAAAGATAAACAAATACAAAAAATACGACTCGGAAAAAGTATATCGTTGGCCGTAAAACTGGCAATATTTATTTCGCGGGTCCCAAGAAGCCCCTTTGCCACTTTAGTGTTAATGACAGAATATTTACTATAGTTACTCTCTAGCTCTTCATTCAATATCAGCAAATGGTTCCGATGATGGATGAAGAGCGCCGCTCATTAACGGCATGTTGACGTCATATTTTTGGGATACAGCTTGGGAAAATTTCGGGAATTCGTCAATATGTTCATGACGTTCGAGAGACTTTTCAGACCCCAAGTGGTCAGAAATATAATGCGCAATGATAATGGGCAAATCCAGGATGGTCTCAGCTATCGGAAGCTGAAAACAGAATTCAAATCAGACTTTCCGTTTGTGAGTGGCGTTGTTGTTTTGTGTAACGTTGCGCTATGAGTCAATCCTAGAATCATGAGGGTTCAAAAAGTACTCCTAAATAATCATATATTATGCGCGATATAATTTGACTAGCGAGATGTAGTGTCGGTGTCACTTTGGTCAATTCTAAACACACTGTCTCATCTATTCGGGATGAAATTTACGTTTACTACGTTGCCATTGCAAATATGCATGGCTATTTTTCGGCAGTGGAACCAAGTTTGAATGGGGAAATGCAATGGGAGTATTGATTGCTGTCATAATTATATGCGCAGAACTGTGTTTTGACTCAGCAGGGGCAGTTGTGGCGCTGTCAAGCATGGTATGCATGACCTGTACAACGTACACACAAAGATCTACTGCATTCGGTTATACCTCCAGCTACATCCCTACTCCTCGAGTTTACATCGCCACAACCCCCTTTAAAGAAACTCAGTGTCCCCATGAGAGAGTGTCCTAGCTACCATAGCAACATGTACGGAATAAACCGTGACCTTGTAGACGAGGCCATTTGAGTACAGTGCTGAAACAAATGATGCATACAGCACTCAATGGAGAGCATAATAGACAGATGGGTTGTAGGACACTCAGCCACACGGACACTGTATTATATGACACCGGGTTTCCTTCACTATACATCGAGTTTACATCACCGCAACCCGAGTTTACATCGCCGCAAGCCCAGTTATAAGGCAATAATTTGTTTGAAAATGAATTTCCCCAGAAATCCTACAACCACACTAAATTGTAACTCATACCATATTTTACTCTAAAATTATTAATTTATAAAACAAAATATCATTTGGGATCGCTTATTTTTTGTAAATGAAATGTTCTATGTGTGTGAGGCATTTTTGTCCCAAAAAATTACATTTTCTCAGTTCTTACAATAATAAAAAAGAAACGCGGTAGGCACTGAAATCAAAATATGTGCGGCCTACTGGAAATAAACTTGGTGTTTTTCCCTAACGGGAACTTCTTATAGAAAAGATGGATTAATAATAATAATAATAAACATTTAATACAGCGCTCTACAAAGAACACAGCGCTTTACAGTAAAAATGCAACTTAGAGGCAACAGCTAATACAGCGCCAATTGCAACACTCACACAAACGACCGAAACAACATACATTAAACTAGGACAAGGAAGGGGAAGGAAGTCCAGTTTTAGAAGCAGGAGGAAACCGGAGCACCCGGAGAAAACCTGCGAGAGCGAGCTTGGACTGGAAACCAATTACACGTAAAGCTCATGCCCGACCCGGGGATCGGGCTTTACAAGCGAGGGAAGAACCGCTGCGCTACCCGCTCACCCCCAAAGTTTGGGGTGTTACAAGTGACAAGTTTGCAGGTTGTACCGCTTTATTTTTTCATGTGTTAAGTTGAATTTTCCAAATTATCACCAAAACACTATTGGGAGGATGACATTCATTTGGTTTTCTTTTGTATCATCCCAATAGTGTTTTGGTGATAATGTTTCAAATT